>KV425648.1:0-86816 GCA_001632425.1 Neolentinus lepideus HHB14362 ss-1
GCTACAGGATACAAGTAAGCAAACGGTAAAGGAACGGATGGGTATTGCGCGCATCTCACCTCAGCTTAACACGTCTATCGGGACGATGCAAAGATGAGGGGGCATACGAGATGCGCGCGGTACAAATACTCTACGAACTAAGATCAGATCTAAGTCTATCAAAAGTTTATTGCTTAACATATGAAATAACGAGAGTGGGTCAGGTTGAAGC
Organism: Neolentinus lepideus HHB14362 ss-1; assembly: GCA_001632425.1. Lineage (NCBI taxonomy): Eukaryota > Fungi > Basidiomycota > Agaricomycetes > Gloeophyllales > Gloeophyllaceae > Neolentinus > Neolentinus lepideus. The sequence continues at coordinate 212 of KV425648.1, forward strand.
ATACGGAAATGTCAAAGATAAAACGGATGTGTCCACAAAAGGAAAATGTCACATACGAAAGTGGATTCCGTGCGCGTTTGCCCGTCCAACAGTTCCTTTTGCACTTTTAATTCCACGCAGCGCACCGACCTTAGCGCAGCGCACAAGTGATTTTCAGGAGATGCTGTCACGTCACCCTACCATGTCACGGTTGCCTTGGCCAGTGCCCAACGCCTTTCGGATGTCATTCTAAGCTCAAATCTTTACACTAGCATACTAAACTAGTCTAATACTATTAATCTGACACGAGAAATTGAGCGCCGGATCCCTATTTGCGACACACCATGACATACTCATCCACAACGAAGTACAGTGGCTGTGACGGGTATATTTCGAGCTTGCAGGTTTGACTTAAGCTTGCGGTACGACAATTCTCTGTAATAGATCACGGGAAGTGTATAGTACCTTAGATATACTGGCTTTAGGCTATGTATTACCATTGTTTATTCTAACCCGAGTTACGGAAGACGCCTAGTAAAGTCGTTCAAATCTTGTAGTCAGCTTCCCATATATCAATGTCTTCAGGTTGGTCATCGGAAAATTGAAGATAAGGGTCCCGTGAGACAACCGCACTTCCGGCCCTACTTGAGCCTGGTAGTGGATCCAATGAAGGATCAAGCCAGGACATTGAATGTGTTGTAGATGTCATGGCAGCACTGCTACCGGTGTCGGCATTGCTTGTCGAAGCTGCTAACAGTGCACTGACAGGTGGAGGGCTTGGTGATACAGATAGAGCAGGGAGTTCCCGTACCCGCAAACGATGGGCGATAGGCGTTGAAGGTTGAGGGCACCAGTCCGAATCTGCATCAGACGCAGACTCTATTGAGATCGGTGACTGGGCGTCCGAGCCTTGATCGCAAAAGTAATGTAGTATCCTGGTGTTGGTCCCGCCGGTGGTGAGTCTTCAGGAAGGAAGAGCGCATCTTCGCCAGGTGCATCTTCAGGGCCTCCTTCCGCTTCCGAGCTGGTATCTGATGTCTCCTTCCATTCGTTCGTGTACAGCGCGAAGGGTAGTTCGATGTTTGTGGCTAAAGATACATGGTTATCACCCGTATATCAGAGATGTTAGCTTTTCGACATACCAATATGGATGATGCGATCTTTCCACGTCCGTCCCTTGCCTCCCTTACATGCATCTAGACCTTGGCCACTTGGTTCCTTTGGATACTTCATTAGGCTCTTGTTCATCTTCAGTAATAGAGTCCATGGGCGCTGGTCGGCATGGGGATTATGACTGTCGAGGAAATTGAATACCTCTGGGAAGAGCATGCGCGACCAGTCGTCCACTTGGGCAACATCCCAGTCCGGTCGAAAGGTCAGCGTCGAACTTGAATCATTTGCCGATACAGCAAGTTTCCATGTCTCTTGTGTGAAGAGCGAGTTCGGTCTCGGCGCTGAGGCCTCATTAAGATTTCCGTTCTTGTCCTGTTGACAAAAGCCAGATGTTAACGTCAAAGAGATGCTAAGGAGATGGCACTCTTGCCAGTCCATCCGGGATGACCACCGCCCACCCAATGGGAATCTCCTTCACTTTCAGTTCGTCGCCTGGACCTGGACCCAGAGCAGTCACCTGTGAAAATATACTTGGTTAGCTTATGCCTGTCCGAGAAGTTGTTTGTTCTACCTTGGCTTTCTTTTTAGAGCTGCCTGACCCAGAAGCTTCAATCGTTGCGAGACGCTTGAGGCCAGTGTTTGTCTCTTTGATTGCAGCATCTGCAGATGTTTTGAGCTTTGTGCCTAGTTTCAATGGGTCTCGGTATGAGCTCAAGATGGATGCAATTGAAGATGTTGATGGATGAGATGACTCCGGATGGCCACAATCACGGCACAGGTGAGGAGCATTCGGGTCTTGGTCTGCTCTAGGTATGTGACGGAGACATGTGCATGGATCACCATCCTTGGTCTTGCCTTTGCAAGATTGAGGCTGGGAGTCCATCTTCAGACACTAGCCACGACGAGATAGAAGAAGAGTGTTGGGGCAACTCTAAAGAATAGGAGGGGTCCTCTGACAGGGGCTATGGAAAATGCGAAATCGTGACAAACATGCAGCACGTGGCAATGGTCACAGTGTGACATGTCACACAGTGTGCAAAGATTGAGACCCTAATGTTCGATGGCTGGCTGGTTTGCTGTAATTCAACTTTGAAACATTCAAACATATTCAATACTATCATATAAAAATACATAAATATACTGGTGTCTGTTTTCCAAGTGTGGCCATGGGCTCCACTCAAAGGCACTATCCAACTTGGAGATGTCCGAGTATGGTTCACACAGTCCCGCTGTCCTAAGCCCCCCTCTTTATCGTTGTTCTACCTCACAAATTTACTGTTTTATATTTTACTGAGTAAATACATGTCATAACATTGTTCTCAAACAACTTCTAGGTTAGTATGACCAATATCCGAACATTGGGGAGTCATTTTGTCCCGTACTGAGCGTCGGAACCATATATGCTCAAATAAAGGCTGCAGACTTGTTGGTCCTTGTGGGTCCCACAGCCAAACACTGAGATGTTACGACCATAATATGTACATACATATCATTTTCCAATGCCTCGCCTGCCCAGCTACACTTCCAAAGCTTCCTCCTCGAGCACTAGCCTATTCATGATGTCAAGAGCCTGCGTCCAAAGCACAGCTCGAGGAAACCAGATCGTCTCTGGTAATACTACACGCAGTTGCTTGCCCCTTGTACCAAACTTAATAACTTCTTCCTCTGGGTATGCGCCATCATCCCATTCATGTGGCAAGACTCCGTAGTGAGGGGGTAGAAGTCCTTGGGAAGAGACGGTTGTAAGGATTTCCATGAACTGATCTTCAGCGGCACTTGAATCAAATGGACTCCTCGCGCGGGGAACTGGTATGGGTTTATGTCGGATGTTCTGTGCTTGCGATGCCAGAATCTCCTGGACAAATTCATCTTCAGGTTCAATATCCTCAGCATCAGATACCTCAGAGTCATCATCCAAATCTTCATCCTCAGCATGGCCAGCACCGGTCTGTGAAGCATGACGATGCTGCTCGTGACCTTCGACGCCATAGTACCGGTTCAAAATATCAGGATGTATATGATCTAATGGCTCCTCTGCATATACACCATGTTCTGTTTGCCCTAGAAAGCATAGATCCTGGTCATGAATTAGTAACAAGCATCGACAAGCATCGAAACTGTATACGCACCGCTGGGCTACGATTTTTTGTGCGTCTCCCAGATATAGGATGTGCATTCCATTGAACTTGGAACTCACGGCAGTCATCATTAATGGCAACCAGATACAGCTTATGCAGCAGCCACAAATGCGAAGAGTTTTTACGATCCAGCCTATGCAATCGGCCAAGTCGAGTGAGAAAGGCACGCCAGCGACGCGCAAATTGTGTGCCAACTTCAACCCAAAGCCTTTCGATCCTTGTATTATGGGTAGACCTATGAGCATATTATAGGTGAGGTCAAGGTCGGTCATTATATGGTAATGGATGACTCACGATCCCCACATGAAGGAAGCCCTGTTCGGCCCTCTATGCATTATCATCCACACAGACACCAGTACATTCTCTCCACCTCGATCTCCCCTCACACGCGATGGGGTTCCATATACTGCTATAGCTTCCATGAAGACTTCCAGCACTGTTCGGGCCCTATTGTTGGTATTAGCACGTAGTCCTGTTACCTATCACAAAACATTATTATCCAATAAGCTCGATATATGGCTAACTCACGGTGCGGCAGTACCCATCAATGAAACCGTGAATGACAATACCCCACCAGATCAATTTATGATGCCCGTCACAGTGCCACAGATAGTTTGGACGGGGCACACTGTACTTCTTGCGTTGGATGTTCTGACGCCGACGCAATACCTGTCCCAAACTGTCCACCCGGCGCAGTGATAGCATCACACGCCATTTCTGTACCCTAATACCATGAGATCGGAGAAATCCAATCAGGTAACACAATCCTGAGTTCGGCTTAGTTGCTTTAAAGACTTTGACCAAATTGTCCAAGTCGGAGTTGGAGAGCTCGTCAAAGCGTCGTTCAAGCCCATAAGCTTTTAGATACTTCCGAAGAATGTTGCGATGCATATGCAAGGTGCTGGCAAGCTCTGTCAAACTGATGTTCCACTTCTTTGACATGGCTTCATGGAGGTACTCTGGATCAGGAATCTTACGAGGGCGTCCCCGGCGAGTGGTTGGCACTTCGTCGACAGGTTGGACAAAGGCTATATTGTTGCGTTCACTTCCCGAAGTTAATAGGTTTGCATCAGCTGTGGCTGTTTCAAGACTCACTATCCTTCAGCAGCCAATGAAGCCATCTCAAGCTCGTAAACTAATGGTCCAAACGTGTGCGCACATGTATATGTCCAATCGCCAGGGATTCCGTCCTGTTGCATGCCTTCGAGTAGTGGTACAGTATCATTGACGACTTTCTCCGAGAGGAGTCTGAGCTGGACAGGATCACCGTCATCCTGGAGTACAATGCTACGAGCATGTCTGTATAATTCCCGCAGAATATTATAGCCATTGATAATATTAAGAGACCAATCTTGTCCTTGAGCAGCAGAAGGAAGTGGAGGAAGGTCGGCAACAAGGTCAGGCATTTGTGCAGAGTCAAATGGTAGTCAATTCACGAGAGTAGTGACTGGTGAAAATGCCTTCCAACTCGGGGGCAGCATATATTCGGGTGGTGACGCCGATTGACAGCGGCCGGGACATCATCCGAACTCCTGGAACACTGAGGCGTCGTTTCCTCAGCTGAAGGACTCACTATGGCTGTAGTGGACTCAGAGGGTATTCTGCCCGCAAATACGAGGGCTGAAAGGCACCCAGAGTTCTACTATGAGGATGGACAGGTGGTTCTTAGAGTGAGGACACCTGTTAGGCATAAGATTGACAGGAAATACAGCGCTGATCAGAACACTAGTGTCATCGATACCTATACCGCCTATTCCCTTCCATTCTCAGCCGAAAATCTGAGTTTTTTGCTGGGATGTTCTCACTGCCCCAGCGCACGATCACCGCCGACTCGGCCTCGGACAGTAACAAAGAGATGTTGATGGATGGGGCTTCAGATGAAGTACCAATTGATATCTCTGAGAACAACCATACGTCGGAGGAATGGGATCATCTCCTCTCATTCCTATTTCCCAGGTGAGTGATTATGCATAATATACTTTTTGGAACTCACGCACTTCCAGCTGGACGGCACAAGAACGGTCGCTCGAGTCTTTGATAGCTATATTGAATCTTGGCTCCTTCTATCAGATCGCGGAGGCACGAGAATACGCGATACAAACTTTGAATGTGCGGCCTGACTTCCGACCCGCTTTACGCCTCAGTCTCACCCGTCACAACCGAATCTTGCAATGGATCGAGCCCGCTGTGCATCAATTGTTCAAATCGTCACTCGCAGATCTGTCAGACATCGATGCGCACCTTATCGGGCCCGAGATCCTATTGGAGGTGGCACGTACACAGGCTAAGATAGATCTCCATCGAAAGCATCTAGCGTTGTCACCTCCGAAGGTAGTACATTCGACATACCTATGTGACGATCCGAAGGAGTGTAGTCGGGCATGGAATGCAGCATGGTGGGGGGAACATGACCGGCCTGGGGTTGCCAAGGCTTTATTGCAACCTCAGAAGCCTATCCCGGGTAGGGAGATCGGAGAACGGCTTCAGGCTATTAACGTGTCAGGGATGACATTCTCTTGCAAAGCATTGACACTCCAACATCTTCGACAGCCGCTGATCATGGAGAGGTTAGCAGCCGAAGATAAACTGATCAATGCTGTAGTTGATAGTTTGTACAAGCACCTCGAAAATGCGATGTAATTTGCCAAAGTGGAGCAAACCCTGATGTGCGCTGCAAAATACTATCAGGGTGCTGAGCTGGACCATCGGTGCTTGGTGCTATACCCGCGGTGCGCTGTGCTACGTGTCCGTGGGAGTGCGCTACCATTCATGTGCTAAGCGCTAATACGCGCGTGCTGCAAAATAATAAAAGTGCAAAAGGAACGTCATAGCGCACCTCTTACTTATCCACGGCAGCGCACCTCTTACTTATCGGGTAGTATCTGCGGGGTTAGGAGAGTCCACGGGCGGCACATGCAAAGAACCGAGAAATGGAAGCGATAAGAGACGGGATGGGGATCGAAAGGTGTGAGTAGGGAGCCAGGTTGTCTTGAGATCTACCGCAGCATGATCTACCGCAGCAGGCTCAGCTCATCTCTGGCAACGCTCTGGCACATCGATGCAACTAGCGGACCCACTAATGCATTAATGACGGAAGATAAGAAACCACCGGATCTTGTCTTTGGCCGGACTTGGAAGCTCTTCTCAATGCGGGCTTCAATCCTCCCGTGTGCCGGATCCACTCTAGGCAGCCACCTTCGCTCATTCTCTCTCATATACCCTCCCATGACCGCCCCTCCCCACCGCAATGCATCTCCCCCTACTCCCCCTCCTCCTCGCCCCGGCCCTCGCCCTCCCCACCCCGCCCAGCCCACCCTACAACGCCACCGTCCTCATCCTCGGCGGCGGCGTCGCAGGCGTCATCGCTGCCCGCACCCTCGCCCGCCTCGCCCCCTCCACCTCCTTCCTCCTCCTCGAGGCCCGCACCGAGCTCGGCGGCCGCCTCCAGTCCCACCGCTTCCCCGGCTACACCCTCGAGCTCGGCGCGAACTGGGTGCACGGCACGCACACCCTCGGCTTTGACGCGGTGAACCCCGTGTGGGAGATGGTAGAGCGCTGGGGCGTGCAGACGGTCGTCAGTGATTATTACGGGAGCATCAGTGAGTAGTCTTGAGCGCTTTACGACGCGCGTGGTGAATGGTGTGTCTAGCGACGTACGACCACACCGGCCCCGTGCCGTACCTCTCCCTCCTCAACGACTCCCTCGCTGCCTACGCCACCCTAGTCGCGCACTCCCCCGCCCTCGCTGCCTCCTCAAACTTGTCCTCCTCAGCAAGAGACGGCTACTCATCCCTCGGCTACTCCCCGCACACACCCCACGAGCACGCAGCCGAGTACTACACCTTCGACTGGGAGTACGCCGACGCCCCCGAGCGCACGAGTTGGTGGGCGAGCGGGTCGGTCCGTATCTTCTTCTTCATTCTTCACTCTCCTTTTTCCGTTCTTTGTTTGTTTGTTTGTTTGTCAAGCGGATCTGCTGTGCTGATTTTCTGCGTGTTCGACTCCTGCTCATTTTCTGCGTGTTCGATTTTTCTGGCCCTCCATTTTTATTCCCCCCCTCCCACACTAACCCCTCCCTACCAAACAGAGCACCAACAACACCTACGACCCCACCACCGGCGGCTTCTCCCGCACCAACCACTTCTCCACCGACCCGCGCGGGTTCTCCCATTTCCTGACTCAAGAAGCACACGAGTTCCTGAAGCCGGGGCAGGTCGTGTTCAATGCGACTGTTCGTTCTGTACGCCCGTTTTACCCTACCGCTAGTGGCGGGAGCCCGTTTCATGACACCCGGTCTGGTGAGCAGGTGGGCTTTCAACACGAGGAAGAACAGGGAGAAGAAGCAGGCATCGAAATAGAACTAACGACCGGCACGGTCCTCCGCGCCGAGTACGCGCTGTGCACGTTCTCGCTTGGGGTGCTGCAGGGCGGGGTGGGTGGGGGTGGGAGTGGGGGAAATGCGGGAGATGGGGCGGGTAGGCTGGGCGGGGAGATTAGGTGGAGCGAGGAAGTGATGCCCCCGGCGAAGAGGGAGGCTGTGAGGGGGATGAGCATGGTGAGTCTTGATTTGGTTTTTGCGGGGTTGGTTTCTTCGTTGGTTTTGGGGGTCGGTTTGGGTGGGTTTTCTTCTGGGGGTTGTGGTTGGGTGGTTGGGTGGTTTTCCTTCTGGGAGTTGTGGTTGGATGGTTGGGTGGGTTTCCTTCTGGGAGTTGTGGTTGGGTGGTTGGGTGGTTTTTCTTCTGGGAGTTGTGGTTGGGTGGTTGGGTGGTTTTCCTTCTGGGGGTGGGTGGTTGGGTGGGTTTTTCTTCGGGGGTGGGTGGTTCGGTTGTTATTTCGGGTGATTAAGGTTTCGGGTGATTGAGGTTTCGGGTGATTGAGGTGTGAGGTGGAGAGGAGGGAAAGTAGGAGCAACAACTGACGACTCCACCCCAGGGCGTGTTCACGAAGATATTCTTGCAGTTCGAGGAGAAGTTCTGGTTCGACACCGAGGTGCGCTTCTTGTCCCTCCTCTCCTCCCTCCATCTCCCCGCCTGACCTGACCTCTCCCTCCCCACGTGACCTCTCCTCCCCTCCCTCGCCTCTCACCCCTCCCGCCACCACAAACCCAAAACCCCTCCTCCCGCCACCCCCTCTCCCCTCCCTCCCTACCGATCCACAAACCCATTCCCCACCTCTCACCCCTTCCACCCAACCTCACCTCGCCTCTCCTCTCCCCACCCCTCCCGCCACCCCCTCTCTCCTCCCGCCACCCCCTCTCAACCCTCCGCCCACCAAACCCACCCCACCCAACAACAGTTCGCACTCTACGCCGACCCTCACACGCACGGGCGCTACCCCGTATGGCAGTCGCTCGACCACGCGAAGTTCTCGCCCGGGAGCGGGGTGCTGTTCGTCACCGTCACCGTGCGTTTCTTGTTTTGGGTTAGGTTTTTGGGTTTGGGTTTGTTTTGTGCGGGATGGGGATGGGTTTGTTTTGTGTGGGATGGGGATGGGGTTTGGTCGGGGAAGTGGTCTTGTTTGTGGCAGCGTTCTTGTGCTTGTTGCTCATTGCCATTTGTTCTACATTTGGTGCTCGCTGTCATCTGTTCTACGTTTTGCGCTTGCTGTCATTTGTTCTACGTTTCGTGCTCGCTGTCATCTGTTCTACGTTTTGCGCTCGCTGTCATCTGTTCTACGTCTGGTGCTCATTGTTCACTATTCGACGCTTCGTGCTCGCCATCCCCTATCCCGTCCACTCGTTCGCGCCATTAATACCACAATATCGGAGCTGACAAGAACACGCAGGGCGACTTTGCAAAGCGCGTCGACGCGATGCCGGAGGAGGAGGTGAAGGCGGAGGTGCTCGAGGTGCTGGGGAGGATGTATCCGGGTGTGGAGATCCCGGAGGTGCGTCCTTCCTCTCCCCTCCCACCCTTAACCCCACTCTCTTCTTCCCCTCTCCATCCTCCCTCCCACCCTCCCCCTTCCCCCACTCAGCCTCAGCCTCACCCCCATAACTCATCCCACCCCCATAACTCACCCCACCCCTAACAGCCCACATCCTTCCACATCCCGCACTGGCTCTCCGACCCGCTCTTCCGGGGGTCGTACAGCAACTGGCCGGCGGGGTTCACACGGGCGCAGCACGCGGTTGTGCGCGCGAAGACCGGGGGTCGTGTGGGTGGGAGGGGGGAAAAGGAGGGAAAGGGGCGGGGGAAGGGGAGGGTGTGGTTCGCGGGGGAGCACACTAGCGAGCGGTGGTTTGGTGAGCGATTCTTCGTAATTTCAAGTTTCGTGTAATTAGGCTGACGATATGATGAGTAGGTTTCCTGCACGGCGCGTACTACGAGGGCGTGGCCGCTGCGGAGGAGATCGTGGAGTGCTTGAGGGGCGGGGCGGGGTGTGCGGAGGTGATGGATTTTGAGGCGCTCTGAGATGGGTGGGTGGACAGGGGGCGGGGGATGGGGGGGTAGGAGAAGGGATCTAAGGTCGCGAGTGTAAGAGATTTATCATTCATGGGCTAGTCGTCATCGTGTACTATTATGCAATGGTTCGATTTCATGTCTACATTGTACAACATAAACACAAACCGAACCTGTACCTGTAAGAATTTTGTTCGGTAGAAGAAATTTGAATTGACTACGAGCGAGTGAATGGTGTGCATGTGTGGACTGGATGAACGTTCCTATATATGTGACTAGACTCTCGGAACGCAAGACCCGTTCCTCTCAAAATATTGATTTGAAATGAGAATTCGGTCTACTTAGTTCAATATCCCTTTTTACTGCCATTCAAGACTAAATATGTTCTGGCCCCTCTAGATCTTCTCCTATCACGCGGCTTGCCACTTAAGGTCGTCCTATCATTTGCTGCTTGCTTGACTTACACATCGGTGTCCAGCTGCACCCCGCCAGCCATCCCTCATTCACAGCGTTAGCCTAGCAAGATGAGATGACACGTTACAGAATGACAGCAGAGACAGTAAAGTCTTAAAACTAGTGTTACGCGAGCGAAGCCTAGCCCTCATTCCTGGATGTACTTCATGGAGACAGAGCTCGAATTAGTCCATGTCAAGACGAGAAAGCGATAGCAAAGTATACGGGACAGAACTAGAGAAGTAGTTTACGCAGAATCATCTTCGGGCGACCACCGTTCCTCTTCGCGCACCAGTCGCATCCAGTAAAGGTGCTCGCTAACCTCGTCCCACAGCGCCGGCTGTCCGTCCTCATCGGAACCCTCAATGCAGGTGAGTCTAGGAAATATTCTAGATAGAAGGATGGCAACAGGATTTGGGGTAGTGATCTTCGAAAATCCCAATTCAAGCATGCCGAGGCTTTCGCAGAAGATGTCACGTTCTTCGCGTGTCGGAAGGACATACTGATCCATGCTGGCATCGACAGCAATGTTCAATTGCCCAAGATCCGGGCAATGTTTTGCTATATTTATAAGACTCATCAACTTGAAGTTTGTGTCCCGCGACCGCGAATAAAGGCCTAGTTTAAGAACTTGCAGATGGGGCCAGGCGACGATGATATCGCCTAGTCCTTCATCATTTCCAGCAACCGTCAGAGTGTGGGCACCTATTTCAAGGTCTTGAAGGGCCGGAAATGAGTGAGCAGGAATGACGGGAAGAGAACCGTCTTCCCCGAATAGCGGTTGAATCATAATATCGAAAGTTTGGAGATTTGGGAGAAGTGCAAGTTTCGCCAAGTCTTTCATCGCTATAGGCATCGACGCGAGTCAGCTGTGTAGATCACTGCTGCGGTAGATCTCCCGACGAAGACAGCCTTGCAGATCCCCGTGCCTATTTTTGTTAGGACGTGGTTAGGGTCGCAATCGTCATCGTCCTCTCAGAGGTCTTCATTGAATCACTACCCGCTTCACCCATTGCTTTGGGAAACTTGCAGCCCACTCAGAGGCATTGTCCCGGTCCGGAGATATACTTCCTGTTCGCTCAAACACTACTCCCACCGGGACGTCAAACTAAGTTCCAAATGGAACTATAGCGGTCGTGTGCATACCTGTGGCGCATATAGTGAGGGCCTTAGGGCGAATTCAAACCTCCGTCTAGTCTGTGTTCTCTCGATTCACTCGTCCTTATCTTCCCTCGGTCTCTCACATGACGCTCTTCACGTCCGGCGTGTCTCCGTCTACCACTAACCCCGCTCGATCGACTTTCCTAGCTCCCAACGGCCGCCAGATCTTAAACAACACGTCCGCGTGTGTCGAGGAGAATCGTGACGGATGCGCGCTCGAGACTAGGCTCGTAACCATCCTCTCGTAGAGCGATTGGGGCAAAATCGCTCTAGAGAGGCTGGCGGATTTGGCGTGGGAATCAGGTTCACCCGGACTATCTCCTCATCCGAGGTATTTCCGAGGATTGCCGGTGACATGCCGCTGACATAAGCTGCTAGACTCCCAGTCGGTTTGTAGTCGAGTAAGAAATGTTTGTAGTCTATTAGAAAAGTTTGTGGTTCTAATACAAACTGTGTAGATGCACCACAGCAAGTGTCGCACCTCACGCGGCCTGACACGAGCTTAATGCATACCCGTTCTACTATATAGCTGTAAGATAATGGAAGAAGTGTATAAACTAGATAATAGAATCCTGAGGTGCAGTTTCTGGATCATGGAACTGCACACAGCTCGGAGTGTGTGGATTTTATGAATTATTGTGATACATAGGGTAGAGATATATAAACGGTGGAATCATATAGTAGAGGTGTTGCTGGAGGTGTGAAGATGTCGTAAAAGCCGCAAGAGGCAACAATAATTGCAGAGCATAATAAAGGATTGGTGGGGCAGGCATGGTGTATCGACCCCGCAACCGCAAGTACTTACTCTGCTCGCCCCCAACCCCGCATGCCCCTCACACAAATCCCTAACCACCACCCGCCACCCAACTGCTCCTGCCCCACCGCCACCGGCTGCTCCCTCTGCATGTGTTGCTGTCATCTGGTATTGTACTAGATAGTTGTCGGTGATTTGAAGGGCTTGTATGTGAATCTGACATTCGAGAAGGCCTCCGAGGGACAATAAGTAGCACAGCAAAGAGATGTAGCAGCACAGACAAGAAGGCCTGGAGCACGAGTACGACCATGAGCGTGTGCGCGATTCTGCTAAGTCCGCGCGTACACAAGCGCGTTTGTATTGACTTGTATTGACTACAAATTGTTTGTTACTAGATCTCGATTCTGGAACTCCGCCAGACTCAGATCAGCTCAGATCAACTCAGCTGTCAAAATATACGAGTCTGGCGGGCTAAAATAAAGTTAGTCCGGGTGAACCGAGTTCCCACGCCAAATCCGCCAGCCTCTCTAGAGCGATTTTGCCCCAATCGCTCTACGAGAGGGTGGTTACGAGCCTAGCTCGAGACGGGTGTGGGTTTCGCCAACAGCACGACGGACAGTAGAATAGACGCACGGCGCCTCAGTTTTCAAGCCCCAATTAGGCTCAATACTCTTGGGCGCGGTGAATCCGGTATGTTCAGGCCTAACACGGACGTCAAATGAACGCGAACGCCTCGCTGGCATTGAAATTCCAGACCACGAACGCCAGCGAAACTGATCTCTCCCACTCCCATAGCGTCGCGAATAGTAGGCTCTTGCCGCGGTACTTTAGGTGCGCCAGGAAACCCTCCCGCAATCGCAAGTGCAGAAGTGACAAGGGTTCCCGCGATCCAATACCCTATAGATGGGCCGAGTTTTGCAACATATAAGGTGGACGCGAGGAGTTCTGCACCAGGCAAGACGGGCGCGAGTTCTGTAACAGACACGGTGGAGCGTTTCCTGCAGCTGCGAGGTGCTGATCCCTAGATCTTAGTCCTATCACGCGGGTGAGTGCTCAGACGTCCTCCCAAACTCCAACTCGTTGCATGCGTGCAGACGTCTGAGACGTTGGGTTCCGTGGTCATCGTTTACCGAACGAGCAGCATTCCCGCGCGTATATCACTCGAAAAGGCGAAAGATTCCTGCTTGGGTGGTGACTGGACCCCCAGTGGCGCTACTCGTTGTCCCCTTAATGCTATGGAGGGCGTGACGATCGGAAGAAGCGCTTGTGGAGAGGACGATGGCTGGTAGATTCAGTCCGCGAAACGTGTCACAGATCTAGACAGCGTATCGCGTAGGGCAGGTGTGAGAGGGGCAGTAATGCTAGGATGCTGCGCGCTATGCCAGTGGGACGTTCGTAAGTACATTCCGGAACGCCTGTGGTCGAACGTGGTTAGTCCTTGTGTGCGTAACGTACGGTTATGTGCTGTAGAATATCAACGCTGTCATGAGAGCCGTGTCGTGAAACACACCCTGAAAATGGCAGCGGTTAGGTGGCGATAGTAGCTGCTCTGACGTAAAATGCAAGGCGTGTAATGAACGCCTAGTCAAGGAAAGAAAGAAAGAAAGAAAGACACAGACGGAGCACGTCGTGAGCGCACCCAATGCAAGTAACCCACACCGTGCCACAACCAAACCACATCGCATAACTTGCTTCTACACAACATTGACAAGGAAAAGGGTGACCGGACAAGTCCAAAGAAATGTTTCTCGCGGTTCCGTGCCCCACTCTGACGGCGGCAACATAACTTGAAGTCGATGGAGAGGATGCATGGGGTTCCAAAACACCGACTTGAGGATCGTTTGAAGGGGAGAGCTTTGACGCGCTCGAGCGAGGTGAGACAGCATTCACTACCGTCTTATTCTCCCTCTCACCGGAGGGGTACAAGTGCGAAAGTAAAACTTGGCGAACGTCAGCAAGTATCGTCGGTCACGACACGTACATATATTAACCGCAAACGCAAGGAGATCACCGTGGCGAATACTTTAGAGCAGGTAAGGAGTGCCCAATACCATTTCGTGCCACGGCCTCGTTGTGCCACAGAAAGATCTTCGAGCCAATGCGGGACTTGTAGATAATCGAAGCGAACTGAATGAGACGCGAAAACGGGATGAAGAGGAGGAGGAGGCGAGTGATTATCTTTGTAATACCTCGTGCCACATCCTAACCAGAAACCATAGCGTGCCACAATAAGAAACTGCGTTCATCGAACCTGAAAGGCAACATCGTCTGCCACAAATCAAGGAGGTATATGTTTAACCCAACCCACACAGTTCGTACTTTCCTCACGCGCTTCCGCGTTCTGCCTGAAAGCCACTTTATCAGGAGGCGGAGTTTCGAGTGCAAGACAGCGCTCGTCGCCCCACTACCAACCGAAATCATGTCCACCTCTCGCTCGCTGGACATGGGGAGCCGGCACTTCGATTCCTGCTCGACTCAGACTCCGACTCCGACACAGACTGACGGCTGTAGCACTTTAGTCTTGCGGTGCTGTTGTTTTGACGAAACTAGTGTGTAGTTGATGTGGTGTCGCAAGTATGGCCGACGCCCTACATGTTCGGGTCTCCAGAAGAATACGACTTCATGGGGCACCTATTGAGATCGTGTCATTGTCGCAGTGGCACTCAGCAAATCAAGTCTCTTACAATCTCTTACTCTATCGGCGTTGAGGAAGATATCAAGTGTCTACGCAAACAGCCGCGAACGTCACTTCAGTCTATTGACGAGTGGTGACAGGCTAATGAGGATGCAGGACCGAAGATGGTGTATGGCGTAAGATCTAGGGTGACGTACGTGAATGGTGGAGAAAAAGGCGTATTATAGAGTAGCTTTCATTTTATTCCACTTTCATTTTATTCCAATAATCAATTAGATCGCGGCCCAAATATATTGATGGCGAATGGTGCTCACATGCTAAATAGTCCGGCTTTCAGAGACAACTCAAAATCCCGGTGCAGAGAGAAAGGACATCATCAAACTGCGCAGGTCGAAGCTCTGGGAGAAGATTTCAATCAGTCAACCAGTACTAGCATCGAGATCGGAGAAACTTGCTAACGTACTTGCAATGGCCACAGATGCGCATGTTAATCTCTTTCTGTGCGTATGAGTAAGGCCAGCAAACCACCCGCAGAATGGCGATCAAGTGATGCAATTTCAGTCACGGGAGTTAGAATACACTTGAGAGCAGGTTCCTAGATCCCTCAGCGAGTTGGATCCCGTTCGGAATCTAACAAGACTGTTTAAGTACCGTGGCAGCCTACAATAACATGACGACCTTACAATATCTAGGGCTCTTGGGCTCTACGCAGAAGACGACGGAGACTTGGAGGAATGCATCCCGACTCTCGCATTGATTCAGGTGCGCTCTAGACCAGAGGCAGAGATCTGACGAGATGAGTGAAATCAGACTTTTTCGCTGAATCATCTGGTGGCGGATACGGATACACAGACACTGCACTGCCGGAGAACGACGGATTAGTTGAGTTTCCATGAGTACTTCCCGCTCTTTTCACAATAGCATCATCCAGATACGTGCCGGAATAAACCTGTGACCGTCAGTTTTACCGAACGCAAGCGGTTGTAGAATTCTACACCGAGGCCATTCCCAATAAGCGACATGTGCTTAGGCGATGACTGTGGATATTTCCCTTAAGACACAGAGGTTATATGATTGCCGCGGAGATGTGATACAACGGGATAAACGTACTATCTCCCTTCCCACAGCTGTCGATCGATGGGATAGAGCTTAAAGCAATACGTCCATGAAGTGGCATACATACACTAGGGAGTATAAGTAAGGAATGAGAAGGAGGAACAAGAGCGTACTCGACGTCGGAATGGCGCAGTGCCAGGTCATTCCGCATGAATATGTCGTATAAATCAAAGAAAATCGATGCAGATTAACATCGGCCACATAACCATATAGCCTTGCAACCTGTTGCACCGTCCAAATCACAGTCTTTGATATAAGCTCTCTGAATTGAACAGGGAGGTCTTTGGACGAGTCGGGAATCCGGTCGGAAGAGGGATACAACACGAGTAAAGAGAATTGTTTTATCGGAGGGATGGTGAGCCGAAGGACAGATATGAGAAAGGAATTCTGGACCTGCACGGAACGAAGTGTGGAGATCAGCTTTCGTATAAACAGAACATTCAAAGATGATAAAGGGGGAGGTATACTGACCAGATATGGACTTCTCCCTTGCCGACCGAGATGCGTTCAGATGCCTCACATGCGAGTCTTGCAGAGCTGAGAGCGCACCTGTCTCACATCGTTCCAGCCTACCACACGAGCGTATTTTCTGCATCTATGATGCGCCGGTGGTATTGAGGTAATTTTCAAATGAAGCTGCACTGAATTTACTCAACGGAAGGTTCAGAAGCCAGAAATGTGCGGGTGCGGACAAACGGCACAAAAGGCGTGGGAAATATGGCGGTGGGCTTCTGGCAGTTCGACTCACCTCTGCCACAATACACTTCCTCTCATCGCGACTCTTCACTGCCGAGATCTTTCTACGATGAATGAATTCAGTACAGACAACACAATCATCAGGGCGAATAGCATTACAAACGTGAGTAATCTCGTTATGAACCTTCGTGCCACAGTTCTGAGAGGTGGCCGTGAAGACCGGCCCATATCCAACTACGCGACTCATGGCACACGGTCGATCCACTGACAAGCTCCCCGTCGAGATTCTCCTGAAGATTATGAGACTTTACATTGAAGATATATCAGAAACTGAGCCACACCCCCATCACTACAGATGGCTTCAAATTACACATGTTTGTCGACGATGGAGGGATGCCGCCCTTGAAGATCTTGCCTTCTGGCAGAAGATATCTCTCTACAATATGGACGTGGCCGAGGCACTTGTCAAACGCACCTTGAAAGGTACTGGCGAAGAGGCTCGCCAGACGTCGCTCTCGATAGAAGGAAGAGTACCAACGGGAGATCGAGAAACACGACGGAAGCTGGACCTCATAGCAGGAAATGCGGCAAGAATCAGTTCTCTGGACCTCACTGCGTCAACAGACTTCTTCTTGTGTCTTGGACAGCAAAGTGGCTCTCGCATGGCTCAATTGCGAGAGTTGATCCTGGAAAGGGAGGTGGACAACCATGCCGGAGGTACCGATGACGACCAGCTGCTTGATGTGTTTCTGGGGTCACCACTGACGAAGCTCCTTCTGCGAAACTTCGCAGTTCCCGTCTTCGAGCCGTTGCTCTCGTCCACGATCAGGAACCTCGCCCTCGACGGCGAATACCTAGAAGTAACAACCGAAGAGGTCCTGATGACTCTGAGTAAACTCCCAGAGCTGCGCTACCTGTGCATCAATGCTTCCTTTGGCCGTTCGATGGCGGCGGTGGCTGCAGTTGATCCCGCGGCCACCATCAAGCTTCTTGCATTGGAGGAGCTGCAATTGACAGTCAACAGCATAGAGGATGCCAAGTTCCTCACCTCAATTGACGCACCGCACCTACGATATGCAGAGTTCGACGTTGACTGCACGGAGGAAGACAACATACAGCCAGCCATTCAGTTGATCGCCCCACTTCTTCGCAAACTAAGCGCTCGTGGACTTTGTCGGGCAGCACAATTTGAAGCGCCTAACTTCGACTGCCTTGATATCAAGTTTGCGAAGGGCCTACCCACCCCTCTGACCACATCACCACAGGAGGAAGGGCTTCATATCACATTGAAGAATCTTCCATGGCCATCATTGAACAAAGCTTTACATGCGATGAAGGTCCATTTCAAGTATCCGCTAAAGGCTATTGAGGACCTAATAATCGTGGACGGAAAGTATGATTACTGCGCATGTCCAGCCTGGTACATGATGTTCGCACGCATGCATGGCGTCCAGACACTCCGTCTGCAGGGACGAGCAATCGACACGATGCGATATGGGCTTGGCTTTGACACACAGAAAGGCACCTACCGTATCCTCTTTCCAGTCCTCCGGAAAGTCATCCTAGACTCGGTTCAATTCCGCCCGCCTCAACCTCAAAGCGGAACTCCTTTTATCCAGGACCTACTGAGATCATTTCAGCATCGTGCAGACGCACAATCCATCAATGAACTAACCATATTACGCGCCGTCGATCTTCGTCAAAGAGATATCGCCAGATTGCGCACCATGGGATCAATAGGAGCGGTAACATGGGATGAGGATAATAAGGGATCCTCAAAGTCCAAGAGAAAGAGGTCGGATCCGGAGGAACATTCACCTCATTCCAGGGGAAGAAAGGCACCAAGGAGGGTGTTGTGTGATTAATACTGTACATATGCCGAAGGAGGTCAGAGCAACCTGTACTGCCGTCGCAGACAAGACGCAAATAAATTCGAGCGAATAATACACATCAATGCCGTAAACAACCACAAATAGCAAAGTGGCGCGACGAACTTGCACCATAATGAACATACCCTTGCGTTCAGCTCGCATTCAAACCATTCAGTAATGTAACATACAACCTCATCCAAAGCGGAAAAAGTGAGAGCGGGACTAGCACGCACGTCACTACATGATATACTATTTTTCTTCTCATTTTTCTTCCGGGTTCCTACGGCATTTCTCCACTAATCTACCAACAGAAGAGCTGAGCGTCTTCTTCGGTTAGTTACTGGGCCAGATAGCATGGTTGGGGATTGGATAAGTAGTGGTGCCGTCTGTAGGAGCATCGTACATCATTTCGAGCACGAGAAACACAAGAAGAAGGTTACGCACTGTAAGCATTGAAGGCAATACTAGACTGGGGAGGAGTGTAAGCTCCGGGAAGCGGAACTCTTCGTGCCTGAGCTGGTAAATTGAACCTGGAAGCAGTTCGTGTAGAACCGTGCACCTAGGTAGGTCTGCGCCGAATGCAAAGTGATGCTGTATCAACGAATACTCATCACATACCAGAGACTAGGACAAGATACACATCTAGTAGCGAACGAGCTAATGCCCCAGAGCAAGGGAGAAAGGGATAATGATGGTCCAGGTACTGCCCTGCGCAGACAGCGCCGCAGCTAACGTCCCGTCAGACTCCCCGCCCTTGTCGATCTTGAACCAGATCTTGTCAGCGCTGGTTGGCTTGTAGCTGGTAATGAAGATAGGTGATCACGGAACCCTGAAATGGTCGTCAGTGAAACAAGGTCAGCATCACGTAAATGTGCTTCAAATATCCAGAAACACTCACGACGAGTGAAGAGCGCCAGATGGTCCAGCGGAAATCGTACCCCAACGGAGCAGACACTACAAGGGGAGCAGGTGGAGCCTTTGCCTCCAGAACCGTTGCACTGGATATTATGCAGTCATATGTCTACAGTGAACGAACGCAGGTCCGTGAACACTTGTACTCGAGCAGAGTCGCGTCAGCGACTGGACCATTGCTCTGGATGGGAACTTCGATACGATGCGGGTCCCGTACGAGTCCTGGTCCAGAAAGTATTCAGTGCAGACGGTGCCATCGACGTTCAAAGCGTCAATATAGCCATGAGTTGCACGCTGATGGCACAGGCAACAACGACGAGGAGCGCGTTCAAGAACGAGACCACTTCTGCTGAACGAAAGCTAATTGTGGCCAAGTAACGTGGACCCAATGAGGAGCAGGTGTCGCTCGACAACATACTTATATGTGATCCAATGTTGATTGTGTGGTTCCGGGCGCTAGAGCGTCTGAACGTAGGTCCCAGGAGGACTCTGGTCTCGCGAGATGGTACACATCACATTTTCGTTATTTCTTAGTGAGGGTCCGCTGCTATTTTCGCGAGATTCACACAATATTGGGGCGAGATTTTGTGAGGAGCAGTAGACAACGGAAGATTTCATTTGATATCGTTGAGACCTCGTAGCACACGGAAGCAGATGAAGCAACGCCGTCCACCGGGAGAATACCAGAGATGCTATTAATGCCTTGGGAATGATCCATTGCCAGTATGACCAGTAGCGTTCGGGAAAAAATGCCCAGCTCAGTAACTTACTCGTAACTTACTCCGAGGTCCTCAGAGGTATTGTTTACCTATGTAACTTACAGTAAGTTACCTGCGCGGTAAATTACCGTAAAAAAAGTAAAAAAAGGTAAGAAAAGGTAAGAAACTGTCAAAAATGGTAAATAAGCCAAAAACGCTGCTACAACCAGCTCAAAGCACTGTCCTCGTCAATGACGGGCATTGGCCAATCAATCAGGTCTCGGACGCTGATGTGAGAGGGTGGCAATATTTGCGGGACTATCGTCGGGGGGATGACAAGCTTTATATACATAGACTGAGATTACTTAGTGTGTCGACAAGTTTGTGCCTATTTCCTCGCCAATAGTAACATCAGTATGCAAAATGTTGTCCATGGTTTGAGAGGAGACAAATCAGAGGATTGTCTCTGTTCTCTGCTTGCCATGGTCGGTTAATTTGGTTGCTCAATTATCCATCTGCTACGCAGCTACGCCTAGGCGTCATATATTCAACATCGCAAATGTGCCGTTTTAAGTTTACAGACACCGTCTATTGTATGCTACAGCTGTTAGAACTTAGGCTGGAACCAGGCCGGATTTGATGCGACTCTAGATCTCGTCCTTGGAAACCCGTGAACAATAACTTACTCTACTTACATCGGTCCCTGTAACTTACTGTAACTTACCGGTAACTTACCAGTTATTTACCTCCCGGTAACTTACCACCGAATTTCTTCCGGAACGCTAATGACCAGTAGAGACAAGGCGCCCGAACAGGAGTGTGACTTCTCCGAAACCAAGAGAAAAGAGACGATGTTTTCCAAATCCAAGGCCAGGACAAATACTCGACAGCGTGTGACATACCTGGAGCTGAGAGACCGAGACTGCTGATGATTGAGCCGACAATCCCAGGAGGCAGTCTCATCGCTCCGCGGATGATGCGATATTGACCCTGGGGCAACTTGTGGGCCAGTGAGACCGGAAGATGCCGTCTAACTGCAACGTTCAAGCCGTTCATTGTCCGCTTGTAGGTCTGCTCCAACTGCTCGCTGCACTCAAGTCGTGATATCCGTGATACGATGGTGGTTTTAGGGTGCTGAATGAAAATCTTTGCTTCGTTTCTTTGCCCCAATGGATTAGCTAGAGGTAAGTACGGTGTTTGCAAATCTTCTCCCGGCATCGTTGCGCTACTAACATTGGCCAGTCAGATCTAGAGGCATAGTATCCCTTGTTCGGCCTTGTACTGAGCTACATTGAATATATACACTTGATCTGCTCTGGATCATATCGCGATGATCAGACGAGAGTCCATAGTTTGTTCCTTTCACCATTCATCTTTTCCCAAGTCCACTCGATTAACACATCGCAGGCGTAAAACGGCCCCTTCACATTCCTTTGCATACAAGTGAGGCGTGATACATTCTTATTGCTCTCCCCTACACGGCGCTTGAAGGAGTTTCAGGTATCCCAAATGCGGACTCAAGAGGGCACGGCCAAGCAGAAATGCAGAGGAGAAGCGAACTCGCCGCTTCTCCGTCGGCCTATAAAACCCGGTAAATATCATATTGGGTCTCTCCCCACCTTCTCATTCGTGATCTACCATGGCCCACCATTAGAGTCAAACAGCTCCATGTTCCTCT
Source organism: Neolentinus lepideus HHB14362 ss-1 (assembly GCA_001632425.1). NCBI lineage: Eukaryota > Fungi > Basidiomycota > Agaricomycetes > Gloeophyllales > Gloeophyllaceae > Neolentinus > Neolentinus lepideus. Next base: position 21,817 of record KV425648.1, read on the forward strand.
GCGAGTCATTGACATCATCCGATATATTGACCGCTGTAGGGTCCGTCATGATCGATTCTATGTGAAGGTATCCCCTGTGGGAAGACGTAGGTGCTGGGGCTGACTATAGACGGTTTGTGAGACTCTTTCTGGCTACAATATGGTGACAATGATTGATAGTTGAGATTATCCTCCATGCGACGCAGACAGTCTAGCTGCATCGATTCCGCAATGAATTAACTAGAGTGAAGGCGGCACTCTGGGCTTCCACCCATGCGACAACTCCAGCATATATATTCAATGTGGCAACTCTTCCATTGAGGTGGCTATTCAGTCCCCTGTGATCCAAAACGCCACGAGTTGTACATTCATCCGGTATTTATACACTACGCTATTTGATAACAATCCCAGTATACTCTATGACATGGAAAGTACAACACTTCAGCAGTCTCCGGCAGCAGCACCGCCTAGGATTATGACTCCAACCTCTGCAAATCCGTTTGCGAGACTGACGCTTGCCATCTCACATCCTCTACAAAGTCTCGCAACCGGTCGATGCCCAGTGCGTGGATATTGGTACCGTTGTGAATTGTAAGTTCTTCAGGGTTGTTGCCGTTGCCGCGGCACTCAAAGGAGCTTAACAGGTGCTCCAAATATGTAGCCGGGCAATTGGGACACTGCAGCTTGAAATCTATGGAGTCCAACATGACAGACTCCATATCAGGGAATACTGGGCGATAGGTGGTCTCGCCGGGCCGGCATCGAACGAATCCCCAGGGCATTGCGCGTATACCGTTCCCGTACACGCTAACAGTTTCGACCTGAGCCATCAGCTCAAATAAGTCGTACCAGTTCGTAACGGCTTGGCTCTGGTAACTTCCATCCTCGACAACCAGATTTTCGACATGTCCTAGAGCCGGTGCAAGATATTCGACCATTTGCGCAACGCTGACACATTGGTCCCATAGAATGAACCGTAAGTTAACGATAGGCTTCTGGATTTCTGGATCGGAGAGGCACATTGAAAGGATATTGGGTCCTAAGGTTCCGAACTGCGCTAGTCGCCCTCGGCCTGTCGCGGTCAGCCGATTGATCAGTGGCGCAACAGACGCCATGACCTGCGGGATATCCTCATCCTCCCAGGGCTTCCAGATGGCAACCTCCGCGCTTTTGATGTTTGGCATGTCAAGGTACTCGAGAACCATTGCATCATCAGCGCTGCCAATCTCCAGGTGCAGCTCCTCCAGTTTTGCGAGCTTCACCTGACGTAGCGGACCATCGGCGACAACTACACCCAAATTGCGCACTGTAGCGTCGAGACGGCGAAGTTGCGGAGTCTTGGCCAGTGCGTGTAATAGCTCTTCGGGTGTGAGGCTGATGTATCGCCCCGTCAGAGACAAATCAGTGATGGAGTCGTGCAATAGCGGCGCGAAAGACTGGAAGGTGAACTCTTGAAGATGCAGTCTTGTCAGCTGTTGCGAACGGAAGCGCGACAGAGAGGGTGAATCCATCCCAGGGCCACACCACGGTATCTTGATGAACAGCTCCTTCAGCGCAGGCATTCCTACTGCTGCGTCCCATTCCAGTCCTTCTAGCTGGTCGATTCAAGCCACCATAACTTCCAGGGTTTCGATGCGGCTGGATGCCCGGGAAATCAACTCCAGCTTCTTTTCCATGTTCGGTCCTGTTAGTGGGCCGCAGAGGCAAAGCGGAGTTGCCTCGCTGCATGTAAGAGCTGCCTCCAGTAGAGTGAGAGATGTAGAGTCCACCGGAATATTTGACCATAGCTTCGGAGTGTTCTGCACAAGCGCTCTCCATCCTTTGCAGACTAAACTTATCGTGGCCCATAGCCTAGTCCCCGAAACCCCAGACAGCCAGGCATCCAACAGATACATCCACATTATCTCTACTAGCAGCTCGCATGGGAGGTCGTCGATCCTTGTGTGTCTCGGCTCCTTGATGTCGGAAGCATAGACTTTGGAGCGGCGAGCCTTGCGTATACTAGTGGAGACCTCAGAGGTATCGTGGGTTGTGACTGGAATATCGGTGTGGTATAGGGTCTGGACTATGGGAGTGTTGCGATCGTGAAAAGTGCGCTCAACGACGCGTCTCTTGTTGGCTTGCTCCTGCGGCTAATCAGATATGGTGCAGTATTGCATGGAGGTAACAGCTTACCAAGTCTCCCTCAACGTCCGGGTGTGGCCGCTTCTTTCCAGACATCACTGCGCGGTCATCATAGCCCTCATAGTCCTTGATCGCCTGTGCCTTCTGTGGCCCACAATCAGACTTTGGCACAACACGACCTGAGGACTTGAGAAAGAAGCTTACCTCGTTAGCATGCTTTACGGTGTATTTCTTGAACTCATCATTTGTCTTGCGAGAGCCAATTGTGCGTTCACGTGTTTCTTTATCTTCCTGTGGCCAGTGTTAGCAATGTGGCACAGATAAGTCGTACAGCAGTTTCTCACCAGACTGCTGAGACCCTTAAGCTTGCGCATAGGCTTTCCCTTCGGCATAGAATATGTACCTCTTGTCATTGATAATGTTTCTCGATAAGAATTCGTGCTCGTAGACGATAGAAAGTGATTTCTTCAGTAGAGTGCCACTTCGGTTGAAAGCCTGTTTATTTGTGGATACAGTTTTCCACGCCACGCCGCGCACTGACTTCAGAGGTATTTGTGCTAATTGTCTCGGCAAATCTCCCTACTCAATCTATCCGCACCATTTTAATTTATTTTCATCAGCGGAGAGTGTGCAACTTAAATACTATGTTGTCTCTAGCCGGTAAAGAGGTCGGCATAAGAGCCATCGGGATTTGGAGAGGATGGTCAGCCGAGGACTGCTCCAATGCACCATATGAGTATCAATCATAGTAAATATGATTAGTGCATTAAGCTCATGCATAGACGAAGTAGTACAAGGTGATGTTATTTCAACCATCACAATCTTGTCGACGCCTTGCAGAACAGGCGCCAAATTGCGGTTCTGTTGTATATAAGAACACTGGAAGCTCTGGGCACATCAGCAAGATCTTCACCATGCGTTGCAAACGTCAGAACTGCAGATTACACGCCGAAGTAACTTTTACATCGGAGACTGGAGGAAGCACAAGTCGAGATCCTTGAATAGCGCACGTCCTTCTGAATTCGGATCGATGAGCTCTAAAGGTTTTCCTATTTTGTATATGAAAAGGGTGTCGTAGATACAGATGACCAAGACGAGTCCAATAGCGGTGGGCCTATAGTAATATGGCATCTGATTCAAAGTACAGTCATTTGTGTGAGTCCTTCGAAGTCCTTATGAATCCCGTTAATCGCCGGTTCGATTCATTGGATAGACATCGCTTACAATTCTAGGAAGGACATTGCAAAGCCTCCTCCCTGTTCGCTGTGCTGGAGGAAGCGAGTCCGTACTGAGACTAAGTCTTATGCCTTGAATCACGAAAGACGAGAGCTGTCTCGCCTGCACGCATATTGACCGAAGAAAGGCCGCCACAGTACCATTTGTCTAGATTTACCTTCATTTACCTTTATTTGGTTCCCAGCGCGACGTTGAACACAAGTGCAAAATCCCAGTGCCTCTCATCTACGCTTTCGAAAGCCCGAGCCTTTGAATCCTCCTAGTCTTGACCTGGACCTGCGGTGTAAGACCATCGAGTCGACATACAAGACAAATACCCTTGTGTAGGTTCTTATTGGTTCCGAGTGAGTTGATGACCGAGGAGGGAAGCCTTGGCTTACAACTTCTCCTTGATACATGAGACCAATCCGATTTTAGCGGACAAGCTGCTGTCAGGGCCTAAACTAATCGGACACTGTCTCTTGCGCGTCAGTTGATCACGGAAATATCAATTAGATGTATTCCTCCCTTATCCCTCCTTCGTGTGTCTTCCTGGTTCAGTGAAGCACAAGGCTCGAGCCTGTTGTTATAAGAAGTCAGCTATTCAGGTACAGTTCTCAAGCATAAATGAAATTGTGCTGCTTAGAAGCCATTTCATGAACTGGTTCTTTCTGATTATCGCTTGTCACTTTTTGCAGAGCCCAATGGAGTCAACACGGTCATGTCTGCGGAGAATTACCCCAATTCGGTCCGCAGATCTATCGCCCTGTAGCCGCACTGGGAGATGGTGTTCGTCCTTCTATGCGCAGTTATACCCACCCCTGCCAGATATCCTTGTCTTCTCTATCTCCGCCCCGAGTGACTTCAGTACAGGACAGGGAATGTAACAACCTCATCTTAAAGACGCGTCGAGACGAGCATAATCTCGTTCATTGGGATGGGTTAAATTCGCACAACGGCCAGACGTGAGCGCTGGGAATCCTTCGATCTATGTCCTTCTATCCCGTTCCTGTTCACCAGACCCTTGTCCAAGGATCAGGAGTATTGGACTTGCAGTATGTTTTTATGATCAACCGCTTTAACGCCTCTATTGACACCATTTGGCATCTCAGCACCAACTTGCGGACTTGGTTGCTCGCCATCTGAATCGAAGAGTGGCGGGACTTAAGCGCTTCGGGCGGGCTTCCTTTTTCCCCGAGTTGTATAGATTCCACGACATTTGATAACATTTTTTTTTGTCGGGGGGAACGAGGATGACTTAGACTCGGAGCAAACGTGACAGTTCCCGACAGTTAAGCTCCATCACTGATTGGAGACTACGTAGCGGAAGGGTGCATGTCCAGCAACTTGAAGGTAACACATCCAATTATCATACGGTGACAAACGTTCACCGTAGGTCTTTATATTGTTATTCACTTTGTGGAACTGATGGAGTCTTGAGACGTTTAGAATGTCAAGCTATTTATACCCCTTCTATCGCCGAATGTACAAATTGACCAATGACGGAACTCTCTTCCAGAAATATATCGTTGCGTGGCGAGTACGTGTCAGGCTCATGCATAGGCACATAACCTTTGTATTTGATATACACTTATGCTGAAGAACCATCAGGTTGGGAGGTGTACGGGATGCCTGCACATACCCCGCCCGCACGGTATGCCCCAGTATATCGAACTTCTAGCATTAGATGGCAGGTGCAAGCTAATGGCAAATATCATCAGGTACGAAACACATTACAAGCAACGCCGACATGTCGTGGCGCCTCCTACTCGCCACATACACGAATAAGCAGTGAGTGAATTATCAAATGTTGAGAACCATGCTGTAATCCGGACATTCCATTGATGTCTACCCGGCGTCCTGATGCCCAGTTCGGACTTCGCGTAGATTAAAATGTCTCTTGAGCGGAATCCTCCACTCCATTCGACTCGCAATGACGCAGAAATCCCCATGGGCATGGCAGTCACCGCCGCTACCCTCGACGTTCTCCGTCGTCAGTCAGTCGCTCGACACACCTCATGAAAGGATATGGTATCGCAAGCTGTGGGGGCTCGAAGCGAGCATGGCCGTCTGCACTTACACTCTCCCTGGTATGGCTGACATCATCATCTCTTGCCATCTTCGACCTCCCTCTGGCTCTTTGGTGCCGATCGAAGAAGCGCTCGTCAAGTCCGCCGTACGTGCTCTCCGCTTCGAACAGCCAATCATCGCTACCAAATTAGCATTCACGGACGTTGAGCCTGGAGACTTTCCCCGACCCGAGGAAGGGAGATTCGTGTATGAGGTCCCTGCGTCTGAAGAGGACGTCGACAGATGGCTAAACGAAGTAGTTACCATCCACACCGATGTCTCCCGCAGCTATACCGACATAGACAGCGCTGTCACGGCTGTGACCCGAGATCTCAGTAGTGTCGGGAGCGCCCCACCCACGACGCTGTTCGAGCTGCACTTCGTCCCCAGCGTTGGTGAGGACCGAACATGTGTCGTCATCCTCCGTATGGGCCACGCACTTTTTGACGGTATCGGTTGCTGGCTATTCCTTGACGCGTTCAATGCAAAGCTGGCTTGGATGTTGGGCGATCCTCTGAGAGCGCAGCAGAAGCTTCTTTGGGGCGAAGAGGTCTCAAGGCTTACTGGCGCAGTACCGGACCGCCTCAAGGTGCCATGGGCACCAGACAAGATTGAGGACGACCAAGTAATGGTGGAGAAGCTTCGTGAGGCAGCTACACTTCCTAAGGTGGCGACTCCTATCTCAACCTTTGACTCGATTTCACTGATTATACTAGACTGTTCCAGGCCTGAACATTCCTCACCCAATTGGCCCCGCATCCAAGACTGGAATCTTTCTACGCGTTCTTCCTCCTCGGACTGTGAAACAGTTGACCGCGTACGCGCGTGCACACAATTGTACTCTTTTCAGCATGTTCATCGCGGCTACAGTCCTCGCCCTTCTCCGTCTGCACCCTCCCACAGACACTACCAAAGACATCGACATCGCGATGTATCCCAATGCCGTCAACCTTCGAGGAACCAACCTGAGAGATGGAGAGAATCAGCGAGCTGTAGCAATGACTGTAGGGTTCCATGCGTATGTGGCTAGAGAGCTTGGGAGATTCGTCCGTACGCAAGAGGGACAAAAGGACGATGATGCCCTCTGGACTTTGGCGAGGGAGATCAGGAGTCAAGTGGACGATCAGCTGAAGTACATGGATCGGGCCGCGTTCTGGGGGCATGAGATGTTGGAAATTCTGGGGCACTTTGCTGCTGGTGCGAAGAAAAGAGAGTGAGTTGATTATCTTTCCGTGCAAAGCGCCCGGGAAGAGTACTGATTTTCGAGCGTGGAACAGTAAACCGCCACGGGAGCGGGCTGAAAACCTTCCTACACTTCCGAGCATCTCATCCCTCGGGGTAATGGACAGATACCTTGCTCCTTTCCATGTGATACGACCACCTGGCACTACTGTATCCGAAACCGATGGCGACGCCTTGAAGCTGACGGTGTCGCAGGTCCGGTTGAGCATGCGCATGCCATATAATCCCTCGGTACTTGTACACCCGTACACGTGGCAGGGGACCTGTTACGTCTCTGCGAGTTTCGCAGAGGGCTATTTGGGGAGCCTGTCCGAACAAGAGGCGTGGCTAGCGAAGATGTCAGATTCAGAGGATGAGGGCGAGAAGGCGAGACTGAAAGACGAAGAGCGTGCGCCCGTCGTGACGTTTATGAACGAGTTCATGAAGCTATTAGAGGATGCTGCAGCGACTATGGAGACGCCTGCGGTTGAGGCACGTCCTGCGGTTGAGGAACGTCTTGCTCCCAAGACACCGACAGTGGCCAGTCATCGAGATGTCTCACAACTACTTGTGCGACTTCGGAAGGCCTGGAGACGTCTCAAACCGCAAAGCATTTGACCGGTGGTACATCCGTGATATGACGGCTTGCACTGATGTGCTATGCACTCCTTTTAGGGTTTCTTTGGATTTTCGTGAAGTTATTTACATGTCTTGCTAGGATGTATTATAGTAGAGTGACGAGGGACAGATGTATAAGGACTCTTCGTGGGTAGACTACTAGAACTGTTATCATGGATAAACACAATGGGTATGATCTGCGCATGTTTATTCATGGTGACCTCGCCTTCACCACTAGCCGTCCCTCTGTAACTACACCATCGTCGGAAGGCTATCGCCCTGGACAGAGCCCCCCAATCCCATTCTCTACTGTATCAACGAGCTTAGTACGCCGCCCGACGAGCCGGAAGAGATCGTCGTAGATAGCACAGATATCCATCAGTTCCTGGCTCTCTAGCTCGTGGAGAATATTAGCCTCAGCATCCCCGTCGATGAACTGGTTGACGTCAGTTAGAATGATCTCGCAGGGGACGCCTTGGCACATGATCTTCGGCTGATTCGTCACAGTCTCGAGGACGCCTCCAACCGTAGTGGTATTCGGCTGCTCTGCATCTGCGTCGTCTCCATAGAGCTTGAACTCGTGGCTCTTGGCGATGCCCTTCGCCTTCTCGTTGCTATCCACACACCGAGAACTGCGCGGACATGCCCTTCATGACGGATGCAGAGAACGAGCCGGGAATGCGTTTGTCGCTATCGCTGCTCGAATCCTTGTCGAAGAAAATTGGCGATGAGCGTGCCGCCCGTAAACAATGCCAGCGACGACGTGGGTGGCGCCTATTGCTTTAACGCGCTGGAATGTCTTGATGGGAACGCAGCGGCCGAAATTGAGACGGCGTAGCTTGTTTTGCATAAATCAGACGATGGACACTTCGCAAGACTTGACGTTGGAATGGCTGGTGTCAACGTATGAACCAGAGCCGGAGAGATCGATCATGCCGCCCAAGATGGACACTGAAATCTCCGTCGAGATGTTCAGCGCTTTAGAGCGATCGGACTCGCTCTGGATGCCTTTGTAGGCGATGGAGGTCGACTTGGTGGAGACGTCTTGTATTTGAGTGAGATCTTCCTCCTTGAAGCTTGAAGAACTGGGTGTTCAGGAGACGGTCAGCTGTGCAACCTGTGCCGCTGTAGAGCTGTCCCAAGAATGCGGCACGCGCTAACGCCGGGACAGACAATTTGCTGCTCTTTACGCCCATAATACTTACAGCGCTTCCTGTGTAGACATCAGCATCCGTCCAGTATCAGTCGATCCAGTATTGATTGACTTGCCTTTGATCTACGTGTAAAGAAAGGGAGATGATGAGGGGTTTGCGAGTCGGCTGGATCGCATGCATCCCAGATATAGCTCCAAAAGGGGCGCTGAATAGTGTCTGAGCTGGGAGGAAAAGGTACTTTCACCTTGAAAAGGCGAAGGAGTTGGCGGCAAGGCCCAGGGGGGAGCGAATCTGCCTCCGGGATCGTCTTTCACCGCCACACATGTCGAGATGATCTTCCGTTCGCTAGTCCTAGTCACTTGTAATAATCCTGTCCAACGTTTATCATTAAGTTCCTGGTGATTCGATCAGGAACGCTGTCCCGTCCGCACGACGCTCCGCAACTGGCACTTTCTTTTATTGTAGAGTCTACTCAGTGCTTAGCTCAGGTCCATTTTGAAGAGATGCAACATGAATGCTCTGTCGGAAAGCGACTAGACCCGATACCATCATCATGATTTGATATCACCTTGCCGTCGCTTGTACTGCAGCTCGAGGCCCTCACGACGTGTATCGGTGCAACAATACAAGGAGGAAATTCCCCCGGGTTACTAGTTGCGCAGGCACGGGCACTGCGGGTGCTCATATTGCATTTGCGCAAAATCTTGACCTTGACAGGTGGATGTGGGCCCACCGCCATAATTGAACAGCGACTTCAAGGACGGTTTCGATGGACCCCTTGCGCATCTTGATCCGTTCATATCATCTACCAGCACCGCTCCCTCATGCAAGATGACCCTGGAGCCGTGAAAGAAACGGCACCTTACGATCATCCTGATCGGAGAGACGGGCGTCGGCAAGACTGCATCATGACCCTCTTGTCCAACGTATGCGCTGGCGCAGAGCTGGATGACTTCGACGCGGCCCACAACCCCGACAACGAGGCTGGCTGAGACCAGACCGACAGCCAGACGAACAAGCCGATGATGAGATGCGCGAACGACTCCTACATCCGCATCCTCGACACTCCTGGTCTTGCGGACACACGTGGGCTTGACAAGGATAACGAGCACAGAGCTGCCATCGCCGAGTTCATCCAAAAGAACACGGGGGCTCCTTGTGATAGCGAACGGTACCCAGACTCGGCTGGGCATTACCACCGGGTACGCACTCAACGTGATCTCCGGAATATTCGGAAAATGAAGACAAACTGGGCAAGCTCTGCATCGATTATAATAGCCTCGCGCTCTCCGGTAGCTTCGTCGGTTACATCGTGAGCGCGATCCGACTCCTCGAGCTTCGGTTGCAGGCAATGAAAGATGGGGGTGTGTCACTGGAGGCTGAGGATCGGATGGCGAATAAGATTGCGATCCTGGTGCAAAAGCTGAAGGTCGTCGAGGAGGATGAGAAGAAGAGAAGCGGGTTCCAGAAATTGAAGGACAAGGTTTGGTCTTCGACTAAGTAAATGCATCACTTACGTCCCAAACTTGCGTGTAACACTTCCATCGTGCTGTGCAGTCATTGGGCTACTGGAAAGTGACCATCATTCATCTTCACTCAAGCTTCGAGTTTCACGGTTAAACAGATTTCACAAGATAGACCCTGCAGCGCATGAGCCCGTGTCAGGTCTTCTAACTCTAGCGGAGACGAGTCTGCAACTGAATAATAATTATCGGATCATATATAAACGTTGTACACATTACCCTCGCAGTACGTCCCTGCTCAGTCTCGGAAGCCAAAACATAATAGTGAAATATGCACACCACGTATAACCCACTCCTCGCTCATCGGCCTCGCTACACAGCCATACTATGTCTCCTGCCATCATCACTCTCCACTCTTCTTACACTCTGGACACTTCTCCTGCGCCCGGCAGTATTGACCCATTGCATGTGCATACCCGTGACAAACTCTGCATCCGCCTGCGCGCCGTCGTCTTCCTCGTCCTCATCATATGCCACAAGCTTCTTTTTCCGCTTCACTGACGTCCCTGAGCTGCTCGACGATGACGATGGCCGCGGGGCCGTTTCGTCAGGTTCAGCCGACTTTCGCTCGGACGACAAACTCGCCCGCTTCGTTGTCGTGCTCCCAGCCGGTGGGTCCGGTTTCCGCATTTTCCTATAGTCGGAGAGAGTTGATCCGCGAAACGCAACGATCGGGTCGGAGGGAGGTAATAGATGTGAGATGTGCCAAACGGATCACGTCAGTACATGCAACGTTGCAAGCATGAGAGTACGAAACGCACGTGTTCAACTTAGGCTCGGCGTAATTGACGCTCTTCCGCACCCGCCGTTCTCTCCCGTTAGCTTCTGCAGCAGGTGGCTCGGTGGCAGGATCGGTCAGTGGCGGGCTGTGCGATGGTCGCGGGGAGGGCAGATGAGAGGTGCCAATGAGAGGTGTATACGTGGGCGCTGGCGTAGTCGCGGGTGTAGATAGGACGTTACGTGTAGCAAACGATGAAGTCGTGACAGTCGATGTAGCGGAACTGGGTATCTCAGGATCGGGTCGCTCACGATCTGTAGAGGTAATCGGTACATACGCGGATCGACAGATAATGATAAACGTTGGGGGAACTCACCCGATGAATTGGTATCAAGGGGAGGGAGGGCAGCACGACCCCGAGGCGAGTTCGTGACGTCCTTGAGCTTCGGATTGTCTCCCTGCGCAGCCGTTGCAGCCTCCTCTTCCTCTCTCGCGACCCTCTTCCTCTCCCGCTCGCGCCCTCTGTCTACGGCACCATCCGATCTTTCTTTCTCCTTCGCCTTCTTCCGTTCCTTCTTCTCTTTCTCCCGCCGCGCCTCACTCTCCAGCATCTCTGCCACCTCATCCAGCTCTGGCTCCTCGTTGACTTCCAGCTCACCACTCAGTGCCGCACGTTCTTCCTCCTCCTCTGCCAGCCCGGCTGCCCTGCGAATCGGCGACCCGAACGCAGGGCTGGGCGGCCGCGGTGGTGACAGCATCACGTTTTCCGCCGGCGTCGAACTTAGCAGCCCACTCTGCCGACGCGCGATCCGTTTCTTCTTCGTCTTCGCCACCTCCTCAGCCATGTCAACCGCTGGCACGGGTAGCCGCGAGCCCGACGCACGGCGGGCCTTCTTCCGTTTCGTAGGTGTCGAGCTCGACTCCTCCGTATCCTCTTCGTCCTCCTCTTCGACTTCATTGATCCCAGGAATATCGGGTATACGGGAAAGTCGGGGCATCTGAAACGCGGGTGCGGCGGGTGCTGGACGGGCTGTGCGAGGGGCTGGGGGGGTTTTATCGGGCGACGGCCGGCCTGAGGGAATTTTGTGGGCATCCCGAATACAAGTGAAATGTTTAACGAGGTTGAGGATCTGCAAGGCGGTCAATGCCACAACAGGGAGTGAAATAGGAGACCTCGTACCGCGTCGTCCGCATCCGCCATGATCTTCCGGGCCTTTTCCTTCTCTCTCTTCAATTGAGCCTCCAGCGCGATGCTGGACGCTCGCAGACTAAGATTCTCGACATAGAGCTGTGAGATCTGTGCTTGAAGTTCTTCGACTTTGCAGCTCAGCGTAGTGTTGAGTCTGTCAGAAGTTTCAATCAAGACTTTTTCTTGTATGTATATTTACTACTCACTTCGTAATGTGTTTGTTTGCGAGGAGAAACTTCTTCTTAACTGAATAGAACACGAGCGTCAGAGCGCGATACGCACGGTCATAACCGACTTATCGCAACGCACAGTTTTCGAATTCGAGTAGGGCGTCGTTCTGTCTTGATGCAGTCGAGGTCCGTGATTCACGCCTACTCATCGTGGTCGCCAGCGAGTAGGCAGCGTCGAGACAGCGTGGATGTTGTGCTTAATGCTGTAGGCGGTGCTGGGCACGTTGCCGGCGGCGTTGAGGTCGCGTGCACCTATCGCGTCTATCACGTGACGAGCGCGTCCGCTTCTCTAGTGGCTGGGGTTTGATGGTGCCTAGAGTACTTTATAATTCCATGGAGTAATAAGTTGTATGATACAGTAACAATATGAGATCAGTTTGTAAAAGGAATGAAGCTTGCTCCATTGTTCTACAGCCAGCTGTAAATGTTTAAACGTGGACAACTAACGAATGATCAGGAAAGCGGCATAAAACGTGTGGACACTACCGGAATTGAACCGGTCCCCTCTCGCAAATGAAGTGCTAAGCGAGCGTGATAACCATCTACACCAAGTGCCCATATATAATGAGTATTATTTTCCTACTAAAAATAACGCGAAAGTCTGTTCGCCATATCTTGCTCCAAAGTTATTCCTCCATACCTGGATCTGGTTCCTGGCCTTACCTCAAGTGAAAATACAGCCCATGTATCACAGAATCTTAAGCTCCTTGTGGATCTCGGTATGACGATCTCTATCAATAGGTTCAATCCAAATATACACGAATGAAGACAGGCCATGCTTCAGTCGATGATGCCGCCATTTATGTTCATACAATAATACCCTGGACCGTCAGTCAAGTATGTGTACAGTCATTTGCCAATATTCACGTCAAGAACCAGAAAGTCTATCCCGGTCCGGCGAGCATCTTGGTTCTGCCATAGTGCGAGTGCCAGCGGATCCTTGTTCGTCACATTTAATGCAACCATAGCGTACCAGGACCACATCTTGTCTTACAAATAGAGCCAATGACACTAACATCAAGGTGTTCGTGGATCACATGCTCGGCTTCTTCTTACCGCAGGCGTGTATGACATGCTACAACTCCGCAGACACTAGACAACCATCATTCTCATGGGCAAAACATTCAATGGCAGCATTGATTTCACATCTGTGTTTGATGATATAACTGTGACCGTCTTTACTTACATATTTCAGGTGGTAGGACAGACCCTATACCAATCCCACCAGCTTCCTCACGACAACGGAATGCTGCGCTGCTCACTTTGCCAGGTAGAAACCACATAATATTTAAACTGCAAACTACCTGTCAATGAAATTCAATTAGAATGGTATGGAATATCTGAGTAGATTGAGTAGGAAGATTTCAAGAGATGTTTAACACGAATATCTCGCGTGTTACGTGCGCCAGGTGGCGTGGAAAACCATATGCACAAACAAACAGATCCTCAACTCCGACCGAAGTTGCACTGTTGCACTTTACTGAACACATCACTTTCTACCACGAGCAAAATTTCGTCTTATCAAAACATATCAACAATGTCAAAGGGTACATTGTCTACACCAAAGGGAAAGCCTATCCACAACGTTCGCAGCAGTCTGGTGAGAAACTGTTGTAGGTGCGATCCGTGCCACATTGTTAACATCGGCCACAGGAAAATGAAGAAACGAGTGAACGTACAATCGGCTCTCTCAGGACATACGATGAGTTGAAAGCACCTGTTGTAAAGCATTCGAACGAGGTAAGCTTCTTTCTAAAGTCCTCGGGTCGTCATGCCACATTCTGATCGCGGGCCACAGAAGGCACAGACAATCAAGGACTACGAGGGGCATGATGACCACGCAATTATGTCTGGAAAGAAGAGGCCTTACTCGGACGTTGAGAAAGAGAACGTGGTAAGCTGTTACCTCCATGCAATGATGTGCCACATCTAACTAGCCGCAGGAGCAAGCCAGCAAGAGACGCGTCGCTCAGCGCACTTTTGACAATCGCAACACTCCCACAGTTCAGACCCTACACTACACCGATATTCCAGTGGCAACCCACGATACCTCTGAGGTCTCCACTATTCTACGCAAGGCTCGCCGCTCCAAAGCCCATGCTTCCGACATCAAAGAGCCGAGACACACAAGGATCGACGACCTCCCATGCGAGCTCCTAGTGGAGGTAATGTGGATGTATCTGTTGGATGCCTGGCTGTCTGGGGTTTCGGGGACTAGGCTATGGGCCACGATAAGTTTAGTCTGCAAAGGATGGAGAGCGCTTGTGCAGAACACTCCGAAGCTATGGTCAAATATTCCGGTGGACACTACATCTCTCACTCTACTGGAGGCAGCTCTTACATGCAGCGAGGCAACTCCGCTTTGCCTCTGCGGCCCACTAACAGGACCGAACATGGAAAAGAAGCTGGAGTTGATTTCCCGGGCATCCAGCCGCATCGAAACCCTAGAAATTATGACAAATGCAATCGACCAGCTAGAAAAACTGGAATGGGACGCAGCAATAGGAATGCCTGCGCTGAAGGAGCTGTTCATCAAGATACCGTGGTGTGGCGCTGGGATGGATTCACCCTCTCTGTCGCGCTTCCGTTCGCAACAGCTGACAAGACTGCATCTTCAAGAGTTCACCTTCCAGTCTTTCGCGCCGCTATTGCACGACTCCATCACTGACTTGTCTCTGACGGGGCGATACATCAGCCTCACACCTGGAGAGCTATTACATGCACTGGCCAAGACTCCACAACTTCGCCGTCTCCATGCTACAGTGCGCAATTTGGGTGTAGTCGTCGCCGATGGTCCGCTACGTCAGGTGAAGCTTGCAAAACTGGAGGAGCTGCACCTGGAGATTGGCAGCGCTGATGATGCAATGGTTCTCGAGTACCTTGACATGCCAAACATCAACAGCGCGGAGGTCACGATATGGAAGCCCTGGGAGGATGAGGATATCCCGCAGGTCATGGCGTCTGTTGCGCCACTGATCAATCGGCTGACCGCGACAGGCCGAGGTCGACTAGCGCAGTTCGGGACTTTAGGACCCAATGTGCTTTCAATGCGCATCTTCGATCCGGAGACGATGGAGAAGACCCAGAAGCCCATCGTTGACTTGCGGTTCATTCTATGGGACCAATGTATCAGCGTTGCGCAAATGGCTGAATACCTTGCACCGGCTCTTGGATGCGTCGAAGATCTGGTCGTCGAGGATGGAAGTTACCAGAGCCAAGCCGTTACAAACTGGTACGACTTATTTGAGCTAATGGCTCAGGTAGAAACTGTTTGCGTGTACGGGAACGGTATACGCACAATGCCCTGGGGATTCGTTCGATGCCGACCTGGAGAAACCACTTACCGCCCAATATTCCCTGGCGTAGAGTCCGTCACGTTGGACTCCATAGATTTCAAGCTCGAGTGTCCCGATTGCCCGGCCACATATTTGGGGCACCTGATAAGCTCCTTTGAGTGCCGCGGTAACGGTAACAACTGCAAAGACCTTACAATTCACGACGGTATGAATATCCACGCACTGGGCATCGACCAGTTGCGAGAGTTTGTAGAGGATGTGAGATGGCAAGCGTCAGTCTCGCAAACGGATTTGCAGAGGCTGGAGTCGTGATTTTAGGCGGCACTGCTGCCGGAGACTGCTGAAGTGTTGTACTGACGTTTTCCGTGTCATAGAGTATCTTGGGATTGTTATCGAACAGCACAGTTTATAAATGCCAGATGAATGTACAACTCGTGGCGTTTTGGATCACAGGGGACTGAACAGCCGCCTCAATGGAAGAGTCGCCACATCGAATAGATATGCTGGAGTTGTCGTATGGGTGGAAGCCCAGAGTGCCGCCTTCACTCTAGTTAATTCATTGCGGAATCGATGCAGCTAGACTGTCTGCGTCGCATGGAGGATAACCTCAACTATCAATCAGCGTCACCATATTGTAGCCAGCAAGAGTCTCATAAACCGTCTATCGTCAGCCCCAGCACCTATGTCTTCCCACATGGGATACCTTCACATAGAATCGATCATGACGGACCCTGCGCCGCCACAGCGGTCAATATATCGAATGATGTCAATGACTCGCAGAGGAACATGGAGGTGTTTGACTCTAGTGGTGGGCCATGGTGGATCACAAATAAGAAGGTGGGGAAAGACCCAATATGATAATTTACCTGGTTTTATAAGCCGACCAAGAAGCGGCGAGTCCGCTTCTCCTCTGCATTCCTGCTTGGCCTTGCCCTCCTGAGTCCGCATATGGGATACCTGGAACTCCCTCAAGCGCCGTGCAAAGGAGAGCAATAAGAATGTATCACGCCTCAGTGCAAAGGAATGTGAAGGGGCCGTTTTACGCCTGCGATATGTTAATCGAGTGGCCTTCGGAAAAGATGAATGGTGGAAGGAACAAACTATGGACTCTCGTCTGATCATCGCGATATGATCCAGAGCAGATCAAGTGTATATATTCAATGTAGCTCAGTACAAGGTCGAACAAGCGAACAAGGGATACTATGCCTCTAGATCTGACTGGCCGATGTTAGTAGCGCAACGATGCCGGGAGAAAATTTACAAGCGCCGTACTCACCTTAAGCTGTTCCATTGGGGCAGTAAAACGAAGGAAATATCTCATCTAGCTAAATCCATCATCATATCACGGATATCACGACTTGAGTGCACCAAGGGTGTGCCAAACAGTGGGCAAGGACGTACGACTCAAGTGGACGATGAAGCTAAGTCGCAGATAGACGGCACCTTCCGGTCTCGCTGGTCACAAATAGCCATAAATCAACGAAAGCCACATTTGACGTCGATGCTGCTTGACATTGAATATGGAATTTCTCGGGTTTAAAGCAATGATTTACTTATCGTATCTCATCACCCCTTCGTCACTCCTTCGCCGTGACCTTACGAATGACTTGATGAACGACCTGGCGGGTTTAGAGTTGAGTTGCCCTTACACTGCTTTCTGAGATTGAGTATGGAGGTAGGATATATCGGGTACCTTCAGCTTCGCTGCGGTCTTCGCTGCTTGTTTACTGCTATATGCATGAGCTCGGGTTGTAATGGTGAGATTGTCCAGTCGTACCTTGACAAAGACTACACGTACTTCGTGCACTTATATGTAGCTGCACTGTCCGAATGAACGAACGCTGTCCGACAGGGCACCTTCCGATGAGAATACCTTCCTCACACATTTTGGTGGCCCGAGTCCGAGTTGAAAGCTTCCTTCTCACAGTTGCACTCGCGCACAGGCATTCATCTAGGTGGGTTCGCAGGGCGCTATCTCAGGCTGTTTTTCATGCTCACACTGTTTTCAGTCGCTGCTAGATACATCCGCAAATTTCTGACATCGGTGAAACCTGGCTCCGATTCCTGCATGCCAACCTCAAATTGGCGCCCGTTCATTTGCTCACTGCATACCGTTCAATGAGGGTACGCACTCGTCTGCGCGCTCTCCTGACTGTCCAATCTTCTGGATTGATATGGGTCATAATGAGCCATCGGTCGGCGAAGACAGTTCTCACCTTCCATCCGAACGCATTTGGGAATTTAGGCCTTACATTTCCCCTTGCCCGTCCCGACCCATCGTCGTGCTCCTTTCGACCTCCGCTTAGACTTAGCGCACGACCTGCGATCACCGTCGCTCTGATCATGTTTCAATGCTCCTTAAGCTATTGGTCCGAATTGTTCTTGTCTTTTGCGATGCGCCTCCCAAGAGGGTCTAAAACTACTGTTCCACTCGTTTCTTCCTGACTCCAGCTACTTCGCGGTGGCAAGAAGGCCAGAATGACACCCGTCTGGTTCAACGTTAAACAGTTAGAGGCTGGAGGAGCAAGTCCATCTTATCTTCATTCCCCAAGGGTCAATATCGCATCGTCCGCGGTGTGACGAGACTGCCCACGGTATCGTTGGCTCAAGATCAATAACGTCTCGGTCTCAGTCCCACATGCGTCACGCGCTGCTGAGTATCTGTCCTGCCTTGAACATTGTCCAGCATCGTTCTTTCCTCTTGGTGTCGGGGGAGTCACTCTTTGTTCGGACCAAGTACCTCTGCTGGTCTCACTGGCGGCGGATTATTTCCAAGGCGTTATGGCATGTCTGGCACTCTTCTTGTGGACAGCGGAAGTTACGCCTGCTTCCTTGTGCTGCAAGGTCTCAACGCCATCTAGCAAAGTTACTTCTGTTGTCTACTGCTCCTCGCGAAAATAGCAGCAGACCTTCACTACACAATGAAAAACATGCAATGTGGACTGTCTCGCGAGATTCGACTCCTCCCAGGCCCTGCGTTTGGACGCTCTAGCGTACCTTCGGAGCCACACAATCGACATTCGGTCTCATAAGTACGTTGTCGAGCAACACCTATTCCTTACTCGGTCCACGTTACTTGGCCAAAGGTAGCTTTCGTTAAGCAGAAATGGTCTCGTTCTTGAACGCGCTTCTCGTCATGGTTGCCTGCGCCCCCGGCGAGCAAGATCGTGGCTATGTTGACGCCTTGAACGTCGGTGGCACCGCCTGCACTAAATACTTGCTGGACCAGGATCTGTACCGGTCCCGCATTGCATCGAACGTCCAATCCAGAGCAATGGTCCAGTATCCAGCACAACGACTCTGGAGGCAAGGCCCCCCTTCCCCGTCCTGCTGCTCTCATAGTGTCTGTTCTGCCGAGATACAATTTCCTCCTGCTGGACCACCTGGCCCTCTCCACACGTCGTAAGTGTTTCTGAATATTTGGAGTGAAGCTGGCCCTGTTTCACTGACGACCATTCCAAGATTCCGTGATCACCTATCCTGCTAACTTCCATAGCAGCAGCTTCATGACCAGCTACAAGCCAACTAGCGCTGACAAGATCTGGTTCAAGATCGACCAGGGTGGATACTCTAACGGGAAGTTGGCTGCGGCGTTCTGTCTGCGCAGGGCAGTTCCTGGACCTTCATTATCTTGCTCCGGGGCAGTACCTCGTTCGCTACAAGATACGCGTATCTTGTCCTAGTCTCTGTTATGTGATGAGTATTCGTTGATGCAGCATTGCCCTGCACTCGGCGCAGACCTACCCAGGTACACAGTTTTACATGAACTGCTTCCAGATTGCATCAGGCGCAAAGAGTCCAGCTTCTGGCTACCTGGTCTCCTTCCCCGGAGCTGACACTCCTCCCCTTCTGGTATCGCCTTCAATTCTCAGTGCGTAATCCTCTTCTTGTGTTTCCAGTGCTCGAACTGATGTACAATGCTCCTCCAGACGGCACCACTACCGATCCCCGGCCCTTCTGTCTGGTCCAGTAACTAACCGAAGAAGACGCTCAGCTCTTCGGTAGGTAGATGCCGTAGGAGCTCGGAAGAAATGGAAAGAAATACAGTTACTTACGTGCGTGCTGGTCTCGCTCTCACTTTGTCCGCCCTGGGTGAGGGTGTTTGTTATATTCCTGCATGTTTAGAATGCGAGCTGAATTCAGGTTGCCCATCCCGTATGTTCATTAGTATGTTCGTTACTTCCTGGTGCAAGTTCGTCGCGCCACTTCGCTATTTGTGATTGTTTATGGCGCTGATGTATATTATTATTGGTCCGAATTTATTTGCGTCTTGTCTCTGTACAGAATATTGCTATGTTGCTCTGACTCTGACCTCCTTCGACATGTGGTATACAGTATTAATCATACGTCACACTACCCCTCCTTGTTACCTTTCCTCCTCTTGGTATTAGGCGAGTGCTCTTCCGAATCCGACCTCCTCCTCTTGGACTGTGAGGACCCCTTGTTATCCTCATCCCGGGTAACCTCTCCTATCGCTCCCGTGGCGCGCAATCTGTCGATATCTTTTTGACGAAGATTGACGGCATGTAGTATGGTTAGATTATTGATGGATTGTGCATCTGCACGATGCTGAAATGATCTCAGTAGATCCTGGATAAAAGGAGTTCCGCCTTGAGGCTGAGGCGGGCGGAATTGAATTGAGTCTAGGGTGACTTTCCGGAGGTCTGGAAAGAGGATACGGTAGGTGCCTTTCTGTGTGTCAAAGCCCAACCCATATCGCATCGTGTCGATTGCTCGTCCCTCGAGATGGAGTGTCTGGACACCATTCATGAGTTTGAACAGCATGTACCACGCTGAAACTGCGCAGTAATCATACTCTCCATCCGCAATGCTTAGGTCCTCGATAGCCTTTAGCGAATACTTGAAATGGACCTTCATCGCATGTAAAGCTTTGCTCGATGACGGCCATGAAAGGCTTCTCCACACAATATGAACTCCTTCCTCCTGCGATGATGTGGTCAGAGCGTCGGGGAGGCCCTTCGCAAACCTGAGATCAAGGCAGTCGAAGTTACGCGCTTCAAATCTCGCTGCTCGACAAAGTCCACGAGCGCTTGGTTCGGGGAGAAGGGGGGTGATCAACTGAATGACTGGCTCTATGCTGTCTTCCTCCGAGCAGTCAATGTCGAACTCTGCAAATCGCAGGTGTGGTGCGTCAATCGAGGTGAGGAACTTCGCATCCTCTACGCTGTTGACCGACAATCTCAGCTCCTCCAATGCGAGAAGCTTGATGGTGGCCGCGGGATCAACTGCAGCCACCGCCGCCATCGAACGGCCAAAGGAAGCATTGATGAATAGGTAGCGCAGCTCTGGAAGTTTATTCACAGTCATCAGGACCTCTTGGGTTGTTACTTCTAGGTATTCTCCGTCGAGGGCGAGGTTCCTGATCGTGGACGAGAGCAACGGCTCGAAGACGGGAAATGCGAAGTTTCGCAAACGGAGCTTTGTCAGTGGTGACCCCAGAAACACATCAAGCAGCTGGTCATCATTGCTACCTCCGGCATGGTTGTCCACCTCCCTTTCCAGGATCAACTCTCGCAATTGAGCCATGTGAGGGCCACTTTGCTGTCCAAGACGCAAGAAGAAGTCTGTCGACGCAGTGAGGTCCAGAGAGCTGATTCTTGCGGCATTGCCTGCTATGAGGTCGAGCTTCCGTCGTGTTTCCAGGTCTCCCGTTAGTACCCGTCCTTCTATCGAGAGCGATGTTTGGCGAGCCTCTTCGCCAGTACCTTTCAAGGTGCGTTTGACAAGCGCGTCGGCCACATCCATATTGTAGAGGGATATATTCTGCCAGAACGAAAGATCTTCAAGGCTGGCATCCCTCCATCGTCGACAAACATGCGTGATCTGAAGCCATCCGTAGTGATTGGGGTGTGGCTCAGTTTCTGATATATCTTCAACGTAAAGTTTCATAATCTTCAGGAGAATCTCGACGGGCAGCTTGTCAGTGGGTCGACCTTGTGCCATTAGTCGCGTAGTTGAAAGTTGGCGAGTGTCAAGGTTGGTCCCAGTCTTTCGGCCACCTCTCAGAATTGTGGCACGAATGTTAATAACGAATTACTTACGTTTGGAACGCTATTCGGCTTGATAATCGTGTTGTATGCACTGAATTCATTCATATTAGAAAGATTTCTGCAGTGAAGATTTCGTGATGAGAGGAGGTGTATTGTGGCAGAGCAGAGGTAAGTCGAACTGCCAGAAGCCTACTACCATATTTCTCACGCCTTTTGCATCCTTTGTGCGAGTTCACACCTCTGAATCGCACACCAGACACCTCTGGCTTCTGAACTTTCATTGAGTAGCTCTCAACTTTTGAATTACCCCGATACCACCGGCGCATCACAGATACGCTCGGGCGGTAGGCGTTGATAATTTCCGCGACGTCTATGTGGATTTATGTTTGGCCTAGGATGCCCTCCTATTAGCGGTTCCTGTCTCAAAATGCAAGATATATTAGAGAACCTGCGGTCTGCCCGGAGTAGATCGTTTATGTCTGGCACCGAGCCATATATCTTCGCAAGAGGTTGGAGAGCCCATCACACTATACGAAATACTTTGCGAGTACAGGATAAATAGATCACAGATAAGAATGCATACGTATACAATCATAATGATCAGGACATGAAACTCAAACCGCTTACTGTATCAACGACGGCAGCAGCCTGCGCAGCTTTCACTGACCAGTCCCAGACCTACCTCGGGGCTTTTTCGGCTTCCTTTCCTGTCGGGATCCCGTCCCCTCAACTTGGCTGGCAGACCGTTTGGATGATCTCTTCAAACCGGTGGTTATGGGCACGAAACTCGGGTCTTCAGGCTTCCAGTTCGGATCCAGTTGATCAGATACTGTATCCTTCACGGGCCACGGACTTTTCTCATAGGATTCTGCAAGAAATTCAATCATCTTCTGGTGAGTCTCTAATTTCTGAGCCAGCTCCAACGTATTGCCATTTGGTTGCTTCGGCCGTCCCGACTGAGAGACCAGCGGGCCCTGATTCGACAAAGGAAACCAGTTCAACGGCGCCTGGGCTAGCGGGGGTTCAGAATCAGAGTCAGAGGCGAGCATGGGCATCTCGTTATCTCCAGCAACCTCAGTAGGGTCTGGAGAGGTGCGCTGCATAGTGTAGAAGGCTCGGAACCACGAGAAGAGCTCGGTGATGATGGCCTGAAAGGAGGGTGGCTTGAACTCCAACGGTACACGCCTTTGATCCAGAACGGAGACCGTTATCCCATCATTATCTACTATCGCCTTGAATTTGCCTTGCCCTCCGATGGCATAATGCTTATCGTGTTCGGCCCTATCGAAATAGTTGTGCATGAAGTGTCCCATGCCATCGCAGTTGTGCTTTAGGAAGCGTATGCCTTCGTAAATCAACACGTGCAAGAAGGACTCAAGATCGTCCTGTAGCTGATGAGGTTTCAGTGGATTATCCAAAAGTCGGGCAGACATAAATTGCCAAGTTCCCTGAGAGCACATCAGGATGACGAAGACAAGCCATGAAGTAAGACATCACGCACCGTACGGTCGATTTGCCGAGCCTCTTCGTTACCATTACTCGTTTCCTTGGATAGGTCCCAGTCGTTCAAGAGGCCTTTGGTCTCTATCTTCCCATCGGGTAGCGTTTTCCGAACTATCAGAATATTCCCCGCGCTCACGTCTCTGTGCAGAATATTCGCTGTGTAGTAAGCACCGGCATGGCCTATATAGAGCGGTTATCGTCTGGAGAGCTTAAAAGATGCATATGCTTACCGATCAAACAGCCGTGCACGACACGAACCAGATCCCTCGAATTCTCGAAATGATCTAGACTCTGACCAAATTCCTCTACCACAAGTCGGTAATGTATGTGAGACTTCATTGGGTTCGGTTCGTCTGCTTTCGCGACCCAGATGCCTTGCGTCAAGGTACCTTGAATGACCACGGCGGTGCCTGCTGCTCCTTTTGTCTCCGCGTTGATTACATCTCCATCACAAACCAGACTAGGCACGTGAGGCACATCTTTGGATTTGAGGAGGCCGAGGACGGCACCCTCCTTCACTATGCCTGGGGCGTCGACACGCCAACAGTCCTTAAGGTACACCAGCCTTTCACCGTCTATGTCCCAGGCAACGTAACCGCGTGTTCCTCGGCCAGCCATCCCGTCAGCGACAAAATGAGGTCTCCCGACTAAGAAAAAGCGAGCATTCGTAGGGGTGGAGCATGGCGTGGAACTGGAGTCGCTGGTGAGTGGGACGGCTCTGGTAGATGCGCCCTCAACCGGGACGTCGACCCTGAGTTTCCACCACGGCCACTTCTCCATATCCTTGCACGATGCCTTGAAGTATCCTAACTTATAGCTCTCCTCGCTTTCAGCCTTCCGCTGCGCCTCCAGCACCAGTGCATAGTCGGCACTACCTTCTGTAATCATTTCTGCAGAGAGGTCGTGTCCTTGCTCTGAACGAGTAAGATTATTGAATCGCCAAAAGAACTCGCACAGTAACTCTGACTTCTCGACGTACTGAATCCTTTCGGTAAAGATGGCTCCCGCGCGATCCCAGCGAAGTAGCCGGAAACTTTCCCCGAGAACCACAATAGAGAACAAATGGGTGCGATGTTGACGTGCAAACATAGCTGCAGCATAGGCAGTGATCTGTCCTCGGGCGTCTCTCCGCTTTTCGGCCGTTGCCTCCACCGACTTCTGGCCCTCAAATTCCACAAAAGGATCGCATTGGTTGGTCATCCCTTGAGTCTTGCATTCAGCATATAGGGACATACGATCCCAGCGGGGTTTAAGGGGTTCGCCCTCCCTAATCCTCCTGGGCGCATAGTCCTTATGATACAGGGCCAAATCCGCCTTCAGCCTTCCTCGAACCAATTCCGAGTCGTTTTCATCGAAAGTGTTTGGCGTTTCGACAAACTCATATTTCGGACATAAACCACCTTCAGTTACGCAGTTAATCTAGGCTACGGGTCAACGTGGCACGACAACATAGGGAACAGTGTCGTTCACGGACTTACAAATTGCTTCATCAGAGTATCTTCATCCTTTAGGTCTTTCTCAACAGACTTGAATGCACCTTCGTGAGGGGGGCAGTCGCCACAGCTTGTACTCGGAGGCAGGCAATTGTCGAGGAAGTCTCTGGC
The DNA here is from genome assembly GCA_001632425.1 of Neolentinus lepideus HHB14362 ss-1. Taxonomy (NCBI): domain Eukaryota; kingdom Fungi; phylum Basidiomycota; class Agaricomycetes; order Gloeophyllales; family Gloeophyllaceae; genus Neolentinus; species Neolentinus lepideus. Next base: position 46,272 of record KV425648.1, read on the forward strand.
TTTCATATACAAGAATTCGCCGTACATTTCGGATGCGTGATAATTTCAAAGAGCCTCGGTGTCTTCTTATGTGCAGCAAATGTATTCCTTCCGGATTGCTTGCCTTTCACGGGAGAGCTCTGCGAGACGGATGTGTTAGAGGGCATGATGACAGTGAATAATGACAAACTGGTCGTCAACCTATGTGCGATATTCTCCCTTATATCAATTGCCGATGGTGTGGCAAGATGAACGATGCCTGATCAATTAGCCGGTAATGGTGGTGCTCTTGTCCACACGTGCAAGCTTCCTCACGATCACGAAACGCTCGACGTGGCATGAACCAGTTTTCAGGCAAGATATCCTGATAATACCGCATGACAAGCCGCAGTTAAGTTATACCAGCGCAGCAGTTCAGAGACTATACGAACGAGAGGTTGCACTAATTTCTCGATTTAGGGTATGGTCGCGTGTGGCACGATTCGAACAGTGAGCGTGACCAGGTCACGATTGCGGTGTATCACGTGTGAAGACACGCCCGCTGTTGAACGCACGCGTTCGCCTCGTGGCAGCGACCACTGGCCAAGAACATTGTACCACAGCTCGGTAACAAAATCACTCGTATTGGAATCTGATGCACGGACCAGATACAAAAACAAAGCCAAAGTAATACTTGTGGTGAGGCAACTTTGTGAAGTCCATGCCACTTCTTAAACATTCTGAATGACTAGCTTTGAGTATTATCTAACTCAATGTTCCGCGGTATTCACTGAGAATGCACGACCAGTCTCAAATGATCCCATTTTGAAAGGAAGCAAAGCTAAGTATCCATGCCGTATACGGTTCAGAGCGAGCGTCTACTCCTCTCTCTCAGAGGATATACGCAGTCGCAACGTTCTCGCTGCGCGTGCTTTATGAGAAGCTCCGCATATGATATTATCGAGGGTAGAGAATGGTTAATCACAGGGAGTGGTACTACGGAAGACCGCGCACTGTGCGGTCTTTCCCAAGGCCTCGTCATTGATGACTCTAATGTATAGGTCTATCTCGTCTTGATCCTCAAGGCGAAACAAAGTAGTCAATCTTCGCACAACCTCATCGTTGTCACCTGATTCTTCATCCGCACCTACGGTCCCACTCCTCGACAGCCCCCGGCCGCTCGAGTCAGCGACGAAATTGTCATCCCCGGCGTGGCGAAGCGACCCATGACTCACGGACGGCACCCAACTTCCGGGAAATGCGTCCAAGCATATTATGAGGTGCTGCCACAATATCCTCTTTGTATGAACGGGCTAGTTATCGTACTTGTGTACAAGGTTGAAAACATACAGAATAAACGCATCGCATTGCCGGAAGGATGGCGCCATGTAGTCTGGTGTTAGCTTTTCTGTCAAAGGCTATGAAAATCTATGTTGATGTCTTATGATAAGTGTGACGGTTAGTACTAGAAGGCTTTGTTCGGGTGCTCCCTACCGCAGTGGGGCGCTGTGCGAGTAGAGACGCCTCGTGTCCTTGAAAGGGCACAGCCAGAGAAAGGACTTACATCGACGCCTGCCAAAAGAATGCATCCCTCGGGGAGTATTGGACTGCTGCGCGCAATCGTCGCGGCGATAATTGCAGGCAGACGGCCCAGATCGTCTGGGAGGCTTCCGGGAACTACCCTTTGATGGAAGAGATAGGTTCATGCCGCTCGCTAGAGACACGGGTAGAAGAGACGTTCGCTCGTGACAACGTAAAGTCAACGTGGGATATGAGCTTCGACGTAGACACCTTTATTGGGCAAGTTGCGTCGGATAAGTGTATGTCGCTGGAGATATTCTGATGGGAGGCAGCTTAGTCCGAAGGTGTTCCGGTGCAAGTGTCCAGACAACTTGAACAGAGTCCTCCTTTATTTGCCATCGAGCAATTTGGGGACAACCATGTTGAGTGCGGACCATCAACACATGACTGACAGACATATAAAAGACAGCGAAGGAAAATGCCACCAGAGCAACCGTTCCACACGAAAGAACAAGCTTGATAACGACTATGGGTACTTTCATATCCAAAGTAAAGCAATGAAGCTCGCCAGTATAGACAATTGGTGCTCCAGAAGAAATGATGTTCAGAGGCAAACGATTTGGAGCGAAAGGACAGTGACTGGAAGCTTTGAGCGTCTGATCGTGTCTAGCCTTAAGAGTCCGACCAGAAACCAGGTGTCGTCAGTATTATCGCGAGGCAACTTATATTACAATTGCAGAATGCGTCGACCAGCCTGAGTATTGCTTGCAATTTACCAACGACACAGACGCATGCAACATTGTTGAGGCCGAAGGATGTCTTCCAGCCCGAGAATTACACTAGGAAGACAAGCGAGAAACTAGGCCCAATGTGTGCAAGTCGGCTAGTCCCGGCCCGGGGACCCAAATTCGTTCGGATCGGACCCACTTCCAGCCCGCAACAAATCCTCCCGCACGCCACACAGAAAAGATGGCTGGTTTAATCGCAGCGCTGTCCTCAGCAGTCGTCTCGCTCTTCATCTCCGATCCACAGTCCAGTGGCAACTATTCACCCTCGCGCGATGATATACTCCAAGTCCGCACTGTCCTACTCCACCATCTACCCATTGAGCTCGTTGATGCTATCCTGCACCTAGCTGAGTATTACAGCTGTGTACGTGCGGAACAAGATGCGGAGATGGTTTTCAAGAGCAACTCCTACTGCTACGTCCAGACGCCGCCTGTCTCCGGCCTCGTCAAGAGAGTGGAGATTGTCATCGAAAGCCATGACCAGGGGTGGAGCAGTTACCCAGAAAACTGGGGATCGTACGATAACAGCTGGACTTGGTTTCGAGGAGTTATCAGAAGACAAGATGGGTCCAGCGGTGGAACTTGGGACATCGCTCGGAACATACACGCGCATCAAAAGTGGCAGATACATACCATCGTATGGGAGAAGCCCGAAGACCATCCGTTGATGCGGGAGCTAAGAATGGGCGACATGATAGAAATATGGCCAGAAGCAAGGTTCGCTGTTGATTAGTTCCTTGACGAGTACTATGGAGACTAACATTAATATGTCGGCCAGGTATCCTGGCTGGGTAAACTATGTCCGACACGCTTCAGTCAAGATATTCTGTTGGATCTGATTCTGCGGTTAGAGTGCTGGCGCGAGCGCTTGTCTCTGAAATTTGGACCCTGGGCGTTTATCGATGGGTTGAACTCATGCTTTAGTTCCGTATATACGGTGCAGTCTCATGACTGCTAGATGACTAGTCTTCATTCTTGGACCTACGACGAGACTCGACCATGGGCACGTATTGGCTTTTGTTCCCGGAACCCATCTATACCCGCCCATCCATATTGTAACATACCACATCATCCTTGTTGTATTATTGTATTGCATGACTTCTCCCGATCTCGCTCTTTCATTCAATACATTCTGTACATTTTCCCTCAACATGGCCAGCGAGTGTGCAGGACTGGTACGGACATGACTATAATATATCAGAGCCCCATTTATTAACGCCCAACACAAAGGGAGGCAGGACTCCAGACACTGCAAATATTTCATCCGCTTTGACAATACTACCGAGTGTCATGCTGCACCGCCCGACGGTACACAACTAGTCCCAACCCCATAGTATCGAGAAGGGAGCTGCAGCCGGAATTGTAGGAGCCCATTTGATTCCTTGCGCTATCACAGTACTACGACCTGCAGCTGTATGTCAAACGTCGGGAATCCCTTTGGCATTGCGACTATGTTGGAGCACGCGCTGGACAACGCCAAGGATAAGGCCCACGACGTTAAAGGGATGGCGAAGCAGTATGCGCAGGAGAAGGACTTGCATATATCCTATGTGGACCTGGAAATCCAGTTCATAGGCGCGTCCGGTCTGCCGAAGACGGACCTCACAGGGCTCAGCGACCCTTATTTTGTGGCTACCCTCGATGATAAGATCAAATTCATGTAAGTTTTCGTATTTTTAGCTTCTTTAACGCTCAAATTAAATTGCATGTAGATCGACGGTGCAACCGTACACACTGAAACCGGTGTGGAACGAGCTGTGGAAAGTGAAGAACGTACCGGTGCACGCAAGTCTGAACGTCCAGGTGCTTGATAAAGACGATGGCACTCCTGTCGACGACTACATTGGCAAATTCTCGACCAGTGTCTCTCCTGGTCCCAAGGAGGCCGAGATCGAAGGGCCCCTCCTCAAACGAAACCGAGGCACTTTCTGGTTAAAGGTACGTTGTATGGTGTATCACTAGATGCAACGAGCGCCTATCTGATTAACCCTACAACTACAAGATCGAATCAACACCTTCGACAAACGATCCACAGTCACATCCGTATGTCTTCGACGGGCCCATCCGGTACTCGCGCCATTTCTCGCCTCTGGTGGGCCGACTCACGAATATCAACGACGAGCGACTCTACTGCACCTGGAAGATGTACATCAAAGGTGTTCACTGTTAGCCTTCCCATTGTACCTTGCGCTTACCAAGACCTCAAAGGCGTCAGCCTCTTCTTCGGCGATCGCGTCCAACACTGGAACGTCAACTACAAGGCCGCGCAAGCGATCTTCCAAGGACCCGCCTCCCCAGCCGTCCGCTCGGGTATCCAAGCAGGCCACCGCATGCTCTACGCGCGGAGCACGAGGAACGGCTTCGGCGTCATCAACGGACCAGAAGACATCAGGGCTATCCTGCACGGCGGGAACCGCCGCGGTCAGAACGACAACCGCTTCGAACATCGCGTCAAGCCCGCCGTGTACACGTACGTCATCGCCGTCGAGGACGACTCGTTCAGGTTCTCCGAGACGGGCGCCGCGTTCTTCGTCGACTTCGCCTCGAAGCACGCGCTGCACAGCAACTGCGCCGAGGCCGTGCGGTACAGCGGCGAGTTCCATCCTAGACCTAAAGGAGGTTGGGAGAACTTCAGTGACGATACCCCAGACACGGAGACGGAGTGGGAGCTTGTTATCGATAACAACTCGGGCACATACGCGCCGGACAAGGCCCTTCTCCCCGACCTCAAGGCCCTCTTGGAGTACAACTTTCCTGGTTTCAAGATCTTCGCGCTTGACCAGAAGGATCCCGAATTGGATCAAAGCAGAGAGGCTTGCCGAGCTTACGCACTCCGTCATCGTGGCGTGAAGAACACCGAATTGCAGCCTCATACAGAGGTAGGAGAGCCGGTGTTGTCCCACGAGGTCGAGACGCAAGGCAACCATGCTCCAGGCGAACCCTATGCTGCAGGCGGTCCTTTGACATGATTCTGTGCTTAGTGTCTTGAAAGTAACTATACCCTATCTATGATAACATTGCTTACCTTCTAGCGTTTGTTGTTTGTTCTACGTTTATCACTTATCTGATGCTTACGATCGTATCTGTTACCCTATATATCTGATGTCAAAAGAATAGCAATTGAGCGAAAGCACATAGGGTATAGATAACATGCCACTATGAAATACAATTAAGATGCAAAGCCTATAGAACATGTTGATAATGTACAGCTGTGATTGTCTTCTCATCTGGAACCTAGTAAAGTCGAGGGTCAGTCACCGAAGCGAGCAGACCGCAACGGTACACTCACCATTAGATCATTAACCATCAAAACCATTGTCCAAGTCCTCGACAGTGATAGCCTGTGAAAGAGACGACGGTCTGCTCCGGAAGGGGTTTGCCCTCCTATTAGTTAATGGCCTGTATGACTCCCTCCTCTTAAATACCATCTTCGCCACCAACTGCTGCACACTCGTGAAAACACCGCCATGCCCACAACAGTCCCGATGTTTGCCCTTATGTCCGTGCCGATGTCCAGAACCATGCCCATGCCAATGCTCAACCTCCATCCCCGCCGGCCCCGCCATCTCCGCCACCTTCAGCCTAATCAACGCGCCAATCTCCCTCCCGCGCTCCTTCTCCTTCTTCCGCACGCGCTTGGCGACCGCCTGGCTGTCCTTCTCGTCCTTCAGCTCGCGCCGGAGCTCGCCCATCGCGTCGAACGCGACGAGGTCCTCGCTCTGCCGGCTATTGTACGTGTACGTCAGGAGCGCCTTGCCCGTCTGCGCCACGCGCGCCGCGAACGCGGACTCGATGCTCCGGGCGCGGCGCTCCAAGGCCAGCAGGCGGCCGCGCAGGGAGACGATCGCGAGGACCTCGGGATCAGCACGGAGCACCAGGGGTATCGATGCGAGCGCCTCTTGTTCGTCGTCGCGCAAGGACGAGGGGTCTTCACCCGGCGGATGCAGGAGCAGCATACCGCCGTCGGATTGCATAGCTGGATCGAGTTCCGCGCTTGAGAATGGCTCGGAGGGCGGCAGCAGCTCTTCGTCCGTCTCCACACCCGGTAGAGAGAGGAGAGTCTGTCGAGGTGAGGCATACTGCGGGGGCTGCACCTCCTCGGAGCCAGAATAGGAAGGGATGGTGCCGAGTTCGTCTACGCTATCGAGGTCCGGAAGAACAGCAAAGGTTCTTCGTGACGGCGAATCGAAAGCGGCCAGGGGCGTCGGACAATAAGGGCCGTTGATATCAAAGTCGGGGTCCGGGAGTAAAGTAAAGGATCGGCGAGAGGGTGATGATGGGGGACTTGATGATGAGGAAGGTATCGAGAGCGGAAGGGGCATCGGAGGCAGTGATAGAGAGGTGGTGAACTCATTTTCTTCTACAGGCATCGTGGACTCCATGCTACAGAATGATTCGTCCGAGTCTAGACAGGCACGCAGACGTAATAGCGGACTTCTTGGCAACTGTGACGGTTGCTCGCGGTTGTCGCCGGAATGTGAACCCTCTATAGAGCATGAAAAGGGTTCCATCTCCACGTCTGACTGGACATATGTATCTGTCCCGTATCCGTAATTCGAGTGCGATGAAGTGCCGTGATGTGGCGGGTATAGTAGATCGTCTTCTGGCAAGTCCATAGACATCGACCCAGGGCGAGGGGATTCTGGTGGTTGGAGCAAATCCTCATCCAATCCAGCGTCCGACCCAAACAAGTCGCCACCGGACGACCAGCGCGGAAAGGAGTGCAAATCCGGCTGGCGCGACCTCCTTGCCTCCCACGAGCCTCCTTGTTCAGAGAAGTCCTCAAACGGCGGAAGAGAAGCAGATTGCATGGAAGGCGAGCGGATATCATGAATATACCCAGGGTCGGACTCGAATTCCATCGGATCCTGGAGTATGCAGCCCAGCTCCGACTTGGATGACGAGGGGAAGTGCCACACGGGAGACACAGGCGTGCGCAGTTCCGGCGAGTCTAACGTAGACTGTCGTTCCATTATCGACGAAGCACGCGACCGCGATGATTGGCCAAACTGCGATAGACCGGGATCTCCTGTATCTGGTAAAGATTGACTGCCCAAGGGGACTGTCAGAGGAGGAGAAGGAGGCGTGTGATAAGACGACGCGTCCGGGTGCATCACTGGAGGACAAATACTGTGATTGAGAAGAATGTGGTGGTGTGGCGCTGATGCTGGGTGGATGTGAGGCAAAGGCACGGTGCGCTTGAAATGGGACCCCGTCAGTGGCGGTGAAGGTAATATACAAGATGGATTAGTACAGAAGCCCTTCTGAGCAGCTGTGGGCCTCGGGCTTTGTCGTAGATCAATGATGTCGTTGGCGTTTTGGACGTTGTCGGATTCACAGGAAAATCCACATAGATCAAGAGACGTAGACGGTTGGCGATAGTAAGACGTATCGTGTCCCGTGATAGAGTCGTAGAAATGTGAAGAAAACTGCAACGAATTCGACTCTGGTCGCGCTGCGTGTTGAGTGTTCGGAGGAGCAGAACCAGAAACGTCTAAATCCATCTTCGTATAATAGAAGTGTGCCTAGCCGAGACGCCTCGCTGCACGCCAGAGCATCAACATCAACAACATGGTCAGTACGCCCTTTTACATAAGAGCAGAAACCGGGACAAAAGGGAAGTGCAGCTCACCACTATGCCGTGGTTGCGATGTTAAATTGAAGCCTCCGCCACCATGGGACTATCCCTCGCAGCACGGGTCTCGTCGTTCACAACGGCAACAACGATGAGGACAATGGTCGCCAGTATCAAGATGGAAGAGACAGCGAATGGCTTCAAGCCTCGCTTCCAGATTTTGAGCGGTTCTGCATCGCGCGACACGAGTCTGTCTTCTCCGCGTGTTTGGCCGCTCCTGCCCATCGTGGCAAGACCCCAGACACAAGATACCGCTTTGTCGATTTCTTTGTGTTGGAATTCACACCAGACTACTCCGAGCCGCGGCAATATTAATTCTCGGTCATGCCTATTAACTCTAGTGTCATTAATGTTACTCTCGGGTTTCCTCTATGAATCTCAGCGATCGGGTAGTGAGGATACAGCCATGACGGGTCCGCTTAAGTCATCTCCTTAATCGCTTTTCAAGCCGCATCCATCAGCCTACTAACCGATTCACAAAGAAAGGTATCAGTTGTGGTATGTGAAAAGGTATTACAGACTGTACACCCATTCTATCATTCCTGAAGTCTTACGCTAGCGGTTCCTAAGTGTTACAAAGTACCGTGGCATGCTGCAAGATTAATGCATGTGCACTGGCACGCGAGCATGAAAAGTGTCTAGGTCCAACCAGTCAAGTCAGTGGTTCTTCATCCAGTAGTTCTTCACCCTATCTGATACCTTATGAGAAAGACTCAAGGAACATCCAGAAGTCTCTTCAATTGACCCAGTATATCTGTCCCGGTCGACTGCGTAATTGGGCACATTCTGTGGTTCATGCCTGTTGTCATTTCACATCGACAATTGTACCAGTATCCGGCGAAGGACAGTTCAATTTTTCATCCTTTTTTCTTTGTCTTCCAATCTTGCTCCTCGGAAAGGCAAGTGCTTGTCTTGTATCAGTGGTAGCAATCATCACGGTCTAGGCTATCAGAACCCTAAGATGTCTCTTCACGTACGAGCGCACCCTTACACATTGTCGTACCCCCTTAATTTTCAGGTAATATGTCTAAGGCAGAACTTTCTCCTCCATGACTGCATACTGCATCGTTTTTGGGTTTGCACTGTGAGCCGCGTCCACAATCTACAGAGCCCGGCAGGTAGGCAGGTAAGCACATAATGCCTTGCACTCCCACTTCCCACCTCACTCGAAATACAAAGTGGCGCCACAGTGACAACGTACCGCCATATATGGACACATCGGGGATTGAAAGCGCTTCTTCATGTGGCTTCTCTGGTCGCATGCGATACCTGGACCTATGTGGACCAACAACCACACTCAAACGTCGCTGAAAATCCTCCACCGGGGCTGTGCGCCACACCCATCTATCATAGACATCATCTGCCCGAAGGATCCGTTTATATCCGTGTTTCGCCGGCAGGGGCAACCTCCCCCCGTAGTTCGAAGTAAGGTATGATGGGAAAGAGCTCATAATACTCGGTCAATTGATTCATCTCCTCGATCCAGCATAGCTTCGCGCTCCACCAAGCCTCGCACGACCGTTGCCTGGAAATAGACATTCGAGGCCTTGATCTTGATTCCATGATTTACATCTATGAATACCTAATTGACGGCTCCAGTGAACTTGTGACTAACCTCTGGAAGAGAAGCTGGCTTTACGATATGGAAACGTTTCTGTCTACTACATACAACTGACGGCAATAGTGTCAAATAGGTCTAACACACTATGTAGGTCCAGGCGCGGAAAAGACGAGATAACTGATCATCTGCTCTGTAAATCTGGATTGGCAGTGATTGGCGCTGCGAGCGTAGTGGTCCTGTGCCAACTGGGATCCAGTAACGATATCCCAAGGTCCGTTTATCAACGGCGTCTTGGGCTATCGCACTGGCAGTGAAGAACCCATTACGGAGATCAATAGATATCAAGTGTCCGTGCTGGCCCCAGATCTGCAGCACGGTTCGATTTGCGTGATCAGACCATTTAGTGCCAAAACAACACCCCCGATACTTCCGCAAACGTCTCACAGACACGCAATTCTCAAACTGTCATTCAAGGGCCCGTGTCATCGACTAGCCCCGGCAATTAGATTCCACCTCACCGGACACGCAAGCATCGTGAACGGCCTCGAGACATGGATATCTTTACTCCTGCTCCAGATCTGGTGCAGTGCATCTATCCATCCCCAGTATATGCACCATATTTTAGCAGAAGCAAGGCACGGTGAGAAGCACCCCTCACGCACAGCCCCTGCCAATAGGAAAACACGCAAACACACGCCATGGAGCCTGACTTGCCGGAACAAGCAATATAGCAAGGTGTCTGAAGGCCCCCTGCACGATATCTGGACACTCGAACCCTACATCTAACAATCCAGCCCATCGGCCACGTTTACCTCCATTCTGCGGGCGATCCACGTTTCCGACTGTCTTATAAGGTTACAGTAGTGATCGCTGCCTAGAATAGCACCGTGCAGATCTGGACAGGCTGTATATCTGCGTTATCTCTATACATCCTGGGTCGTCGAGTAGCCCACGTCCAGCCACGCCCTCATCTGCCCGCCGTATCGTATCGTGCACCAGAGCAGCCTGCAGCGAGGTGAGCGTTAATTGATTCATCTGCGAAACGTAATGGGCACTTGCACGAATCCGAGCCACGCCAGGACAGCTGATAATGCGTTGGTCGCGGCCACACCGATAGTATTGATCAGAGGTAAGACGCCTGCAGCTGTTAGCGCCACTGCAACGCTCCGGAATCCGCTGCACAAGTTCCGTAATTAGCATCTTGGCTGTGAGTCAAACACGCATGACTGATTGCCGACACACCCGCTCGCCGCCATGACTTCCGCGCTCTGTTTGTGCAGCACGTCGACGTAATACGCGCTCGAGGGACTCAAGACCGTATCGATCTGCGATCTCACTGAGCGATATGTCGAGATACGATGGGCACATGGGTGCTTACCCCTATGCCATTGAAGAACAGGCACACTAGGTTCAGGACGATCCCCGGTGTGCCGTCGACGAACTCGGTGATCAGCCCGCTCAGTAATATTGACATGGGCACTAACACCAGCGACCCGATAGTCGTTGCTCGCAGGCGATCTTCCGGCACCCATTCGCCTTTGCGTTTTGCTCGCCACTTGGCGACTACTTTGTCCGAAATACTTCCTCCGAGCGGCGCACCAACTAGCAGACATGACATAAACCTGCGCAACTATGCGAGGTGAAAGGCGGCACTTACTAACGTTGCCTAGACCCGCAGGTAGGAAAAATGCCCCAATTAGAGCTTCGTTTTTGATATTATATCGGACTCCCTTCGTACAGGTGAGTGGCGAATCAGTAGCATAACGCAGGATGGAATACTCACAATGGTGTACGCAAGTGGTATCAGTAATACTGCAGGTGTATTGAATTAGACTAGCACATGGTCCAGTAGGCAGCGGTTGGATGTACCGAAATCAGTGATCAAGACGAAAGTGTTTGCCAAAGTCTGCACGATGTAGATAAGAGGTATATCGATTACTCGATCCGCCACACTCACCACAGCCATGACATTCGGACTTCTCAATATCCAGAGACTCGAGAACGGGTTAAGCCAGACCCATACCCACTTCTTGTCTCCCCTCCCTTTCTCACGCAAGTACCGCTGAAGACCTTGCACATCAGGATGGATAGTCTCCGGCAAGAAGAACACGACCATCAACAAAGCACTCAGCCCAGCGGAGAACAACGCAAGCTGCATCACACGCCACGACGCATAATACGCGACCAGGCCACCCACAGGCGGCGCAAGTGCCGGCCCGAGCAGACACGCCTGATAAACCACGGTAACCTCATCTCAGCACGAGGAGCGGAGATCAAGCGTGGAATCTACCCACAGCGAAGAAGACGCCGATTGCGGTCCCTCTCTCTTCTAATCGATAGATGTCCCCTATTACGGCAGCGCCCACGGACATACCGCTGGACGCCCCGAAGGCTTGCACGGTGCGCCAGATCATAAGTTGCGGGACATCCTGGGCTGCTGCTGTGCCTAGGGAGCCTATACAGAGGAGGGGGAAGGAAAAGAGGTAGATCGGTCTGCGTCCATCTGTATATGCTTCAGGTAAGCAAGGCCTTGGGCACGAGGTGGGATACACTCACAGAAACCAGAGTATCTGGCCCAAAGGAGGTTTGCCAGGGCTGCCGTTAATATCGATAAACTGACGGCTAGACTGGTATTCAATTTTAGGTGAGACCCTTGAAGCCGATCGGGTCAATGTGCAACTCACTTGATTACTGGTCCCGTTGAGTGGAATTCTCGTGCTATCTGGGGAATTGCAGGGACGAACGATTGAGAGACAAACACTGATGATAGCGTGCGGTTGAGCGTCAATAGCTACTGAAAAGTTGCGAATGGCAATGGGCTACTGACTAGGTAACAACCCTGCCCACGAGACGACTCCTACGATACTCCTTTTCCTGCTCCTCGAGAAACGGTCGTAGAGTGCATCGTGTGCCTTTTGCGTGGCGTCCTCGAGCGCAAGGAGCGGGGTCTCCTCGATAGTCATCGCCCCTGTAACTTCAACACGCACAGGCCGCGATCAAGAGCGAAAGGAAAGGCAAGAATTGCGAATATCATGAATGTCGAACGTGGTCTTAGATACAGTGACTCGAGCAGATCTCATCAGGACCAATTACGGACCGTTATAGCCGATCACAAGTACTACGCATCTTTACGTATCGACGAATAGCAATAGTACTTTTCGATGCCAGAAGGATCGGCTCCGGTCATGGTTCTAACCCCTGACCAAACCAACCCTCAAGGCAGTTGAAATAGCTCGAGAGCGCAGGTTCGGTGGGAGGACGTTTCCGCATCCCCTGCAGTGATGCCTCTACGTCATTGACAAAAGCATCCATCTGAGTGATAACAAATGGACAGTGGTTGAGACGGAAATCAAGTGACGGATACAAGTGAAAGGATTATGCCAGAACTGAAACAAAGGAAAGCGGCCACCTAGTCTAGGGTTGTAGCCACATTTAGGTGGCTATACTTGAATCCATCAGTGCGAATGACTGCGTGTAGAAGAATGTAAGAATATTGTCAGCATCTCATTCATAGTTATTAATACAAGTTGAGCCTGGAATACGGGATTGCAGAGTGGGTATATATGTAAATGAGGAGGAAAGGAAGGCGGTCGATACATAATTCCACAATAAAGGGTAACTGGACTAAATTGCAGATCCCTAGGACGACGGTCCATCAGGACTAGCCCGATAGGATGCGCCTGAACCATTCGCCAGTGGATCACAAGAGACGAAAGCCTGCGTGCTCCATACAAGGTTGCCGTGCCCAGGATCGTGGACAAGCTCTTGCGGACATTGGAAGTGGATTTTTTCATCCGAGAACCAGATCTCTGATTCCAGTGATACGTCAGGCTTTGGCGTACCGCAGTCGAACGACAGCGCACGTCTGCGAGCCTTCGGCCAGCGGTATCCAGGGACGTAGGACATCTGATAGGCCCTGTCGCGTATTAGAGCCCATTCGCTGAAAGAACTCAATTCAGTGAATACTCAATAAATCCAGACCAAACGATGGCTCACATATCCCAGAAGAAGTGATGATTCTTGATCTGTGCGATGGTGGGCCGTACGCTAGGATCTGCGACGAAGATCTGGAGAAGAGTTAGACCCAAGCGCATATACGATAACCGGTGATACTGACCTCTCTCAACAGTTCGACAGCGTCCCAGTCCGAGACATAGGTCTCGATTTCAATATCAGCCGAAAGTATAGCCCTTCGCACTTTTTCATCATCCCTGCCATTGAAGTAAGGCTTCAAAAACGTACAGAGTTAGACCAGATGTTCCGGGAAGCGTAAACACAGACTTACGCAGCCATCACCGATGAACATCTCCAACAGAACTAATCCAAACGCCCATATATCAACGCTCCCGTTGTAACCTTCACAGTCCTCCAGCAACATCTCTGGTGCCTTATATCCCCGTGTCCCACAGTTTGCTGTTGCCCTGCAAAACTGGAACTGGTAGTACGACTTGCCCTTATTGTCAAATGCTCGGGCCATGCCGTAGTCGATGAGACATAAGTGACCGGATGGGGAGATGACGATATTATCAGGCTTGATATCACGATGGATTATGAATAACTTGTGCAAATCCTCGATAGCAAGCAGCTACGAGTGAGAAGGCTGACTCAACATCATAGCTTCAACACAGAGGAGAAGACACGTACCAGCTCGGCGGCGTAAATTTTCATGTCCCATTCACTTAACGCGTACTGGTCTTCGCACAACCTCGTTCGCAGGGTTTGCGGATATAATTTCTGAAGACGGTAATGGTCAGTTTCTCGTGATAGCACCGACAAGAGCGGTTTCCTCACCGTAACGAAATAGACATTAGCATCGTCCTGGAAGGAGGCATGCAGTGATGCGAGGAAGGGACTTTTAGACTCCATAGTGATCCTCTCCCACACCATCTTCTCGTCGAAAAGCCAGTCGAAAACGCCTTTCTCTGCGAGCTTGCGCTTGTGGAACACCTTGATCGCCAGGTTTTCTTCCGCACTCGACCTGGCGTGAATGACACGTCCAAACCCACCTTCACCTAGAATGCCTAGAACAGAGTACGACTCGTCACCGTTGAAGATGAGTCCCGTACGGCGAGCTTCATCTGGAGAGACGATATCACCAACTAAGTGCTTCGGACGCTTGGGAGGATGGCATGGTTCGACGACAAATCCTGCCTTTGTTCCCGACTCCACGGCCGTTTCCTTTTCCAATGTCACAACATAATCAAGCACTGGAGAACCTAAAGCGGATTTGAAACTGATCCTGTCGACTATATTGCTGGACGCGATGGACGGAGATTCACCACCAAAGGGTGGCACGACCTCCAGCACCTCCAAAGGTGTCATGTATGCGGAACATCCTGAGCCCTGAAGTTTCAGACACTGTGGAGAGATTTCAAGTGCCTTGGAAAGCACGCTTGAGTGACTGCGCTCCGACTTGAATGGCGCGTCGACTAATGTCCGTACTCGGTGGGAGGGAATATGAGCGGAGGGATCGACTATGGCCGAATGGAATAGCTCGGGCGTTTCAAAACTGGGAGCTTGAGGACTACTTGACGATGCAGGCGATGAAGTGACGGGTGGCAGGGCCTGGGTGCGGAGTGGAACTGCGGTGGCACGTGTGGATTGTGGTTTGGCGACGAAAACTGGAGGCTTGAACACCTGAAATGGGGGACACGGTGGCAGATGATGAACCTCCGTCATGATACCAATGGACGCGACCGCTTTGACGCTCGTCAGACGCAGTTGTGGCTGCGGTTTGTCGTGGAGCGTGCCAGAGAGATACGCTTGGACAATGACTCTGACCGTGTCGTGGATGCCAGGTAATACACATACCAATCTTAGGATACATTTCTCGAGTAAGCTAAGACGGGGAGGTGTGGCAGACGGTCCAATGGAGATGAGGAATTCTGTGGTAGCGGGAGCAGCCATCCGGGCGTTCGGCTTGGGTCCAATGCCAAAGAGGATATCTGAGACGCGTGCCCTTAAAGACATGGCGAGGGAAATAATGGGAGGGAGGGAGGTAGGAGGGGTGAAAGCGAGGGTTGAATGTAACGACGCGTGCGTCCAGAATTTAACGGAGCCTACGGTTACCACGATCGATCAAAGTGCATTTGCCCGAAAGGGTGGCCAAAGCGACGCGAACCACTGATGGCAGAACCGGCAGGTCACGCGGGCGTTCAGATATCGATGACTCTTTAGTTCCCTATAAATGGATTGAAAGCACACGAGCACATTCGTGGCTGGAGAACTGGATGTGGCAGAGGAACCAGAGCATCCTTACATAAGCAGACTTCTTTCATGACATTCGGCGCTATTAGGACAATGGACTTGATAAGTTTTAAGGGACTTCATAAAGACGACCAGCTCTTGATAGAATTTGAGGTCTGATGTCGAAGGATTCCCGGACTCCTAGAATTCAAATTCCTCGACCAAAGTCCTAATTCATGGTGTAAAAGCGGTCTCAATGGCTTGCGATAGCGTCCCTGTATAGAAGCATGTTGAGGATCATTATTTATAATTATGCGACAATCAGTTTCATTGCAAAATATATGCAACAGACGCCTCCAACTTTGACGCACCGGCAATATAACGCCAAGCTGGATAGCTAAAAGAATGAATTACGGATATCCTTCAGAATCTCTCAGGCCGGAGAGCATATAGGGAGATACCGGAGCATCGGAGCCAGTGTAGGAGATCGCATTTCATCCGACAGAGAACTCGGATCACTCCCTCACTTGCAGAGTAGCATCGACCGAAAGGGATCCGAATGAGCTGTCCCCAGCCATTCTTGATGCTTCTACCCAGAAAACTATGCCAGGTCTTGCGTTCGAGGTCTAGTCACAAAGAACAGCAGACTGATAGTTCCAGCTTGGGCCATATGAGAAGACCCTACCTATGATTTCTTGCCAAATTTAAAACCTCGCGCTGCGCATAAAATGCGGCTCGTTCTTCAGATACTACGTAGGACTTCTGGAGTCCTAAGCGTGTCAAATACTAGAGGCACGAGATGACTCGAGCTTGTGAGGAATGTGGAAACTGGTGCTCTTGCGGCACGTAACGCTCAGCCCTGTCAACGTCCGAGGAGACGTGTCGTTCTTCCGGTGCAAAGTTGTGCCGCCCCAGCCACTAACGAGCGGATAACATCGGTCTGAACTGCGAAAATAATATAGCTGCAAATTGAAACTACGAAGGGCAAAAGATCTATAAGCGATAAATCCCAATATGTGCCTGTACAGTAGAAGTGGTATCATCACAAACCAGGATATAGCGTTGCTACAGCACTAGTATACAGGTAATATGAAACGTGTGGTGTGCGTGCGCGATGCATAATAATCCATGCAAGTAAGAAAAATCGTGCGGGTCAAGATGCGAAGGCATGCGATCATAATGCATAGGACATGACGGGGAAAGACTACTTGGCTGGAGAGGAGGTCACTTTGTTAGCCTCCATGATCTCTTCGAGCTGCTTCTTCCGTTTCGTTTCGAGGTCCTTCTGGCGCTTGAGAGACCTATGATCGCCCAGTTAGTCATGATCGACTTTTCCGGAAAGGGCAGTACTCACTCCAGTTGATTCTCGAGTTCGACAATCCGCTCCTTATTGCCTTGCTTCTCCCGCTTCACCTTCTCCTCAGCCGCCTTCATCCTAGCTTCGTACTCCTTCACACGCGCTTCCCACCTGTCGCCGGCAGCCGTAGACTTCTGGTTGGTCGTAGCAACTCGCTCCTCCATTTGAGCGAGCTGATTCTGGGCAATAGTCATTCGGCGCTCTGCATTCGTCGCCCGTGATCGCAATGCCCGAATCTCCATCGATTCACCTTCGTTCGGGCGCTTCAGCTTAGACAACTGGGCGGTGAGATCCGAGTTCGAGCTCTGGATAGCGGTCAGCGCATTGGATCCAATAGACGATGAGCTACGAACCCTCAGAGCTTCGAGCTCGCCTTCCTTCGAGCTCATCTGGCGACGCCAAGAAGCCTTCGCATCAGCATAGTTCTTCAAGCCAGCCTCGAACTTGTCGATCTGCTTCCACCGCTGATCAAGCTGTTTCTTCAGATCCGTCAACTTCTCCATGTACTTGGCTTCCACCTCCTTGCAGCGTTTGTCAAAGTCGAGCTGAATGGAGCTGAGCTGCTTTAACCGAGTGATCAAGTTGTCATGGAAGACACTAAAGTTGGTGTAAGGCTTCGTCTCGGCCTGACTGCCCTTCTTCTACAAACCAAAAATTGTTCAGTAAAGACAGGCCGAAGATAGATAGGTGAACACTAACGGGTGTCTTGTCAACACCAAGAATCTTATCCATGTACTGATAAATAGTCAACAAGAGCGTATTCCGCTCAGTGAGCTGATCTCTGTACTGCGCCTCCGCCGCCAGCAACGACCTCTGGTCCTTCGACAACCGCTGCTCAAGCTCCGCCACCCGTGTCCTGAACATCGATACATCCGCCTCCGCAGCCTTCAGCTGCGCCTGCAGCGCATCCAGCTTCTCAGACAAGTTCAGCCGCGCCTGCGTCTGTGCCGCGAGCTGCGTCGTGAGGTCGCGGTTCTCCGCGTGCAGCTTGTCGATGACGCCGTCGCGCTCGCGCGTCTTGCCGTCGCGGCTGTCGAGCTCCTTCCGCGCGCGCGCGAGCTCGTCCTCGACGCGGTCCAGGTCACGCTTTAGCCGGTCGACCTCGAGCTGCATCGAGAACTTGGCGGTCGTGTGCGACTCGCTGGTCTTCTTCGACTCGTCCTCGAGTCTCTGCAGCGCGGACTGAACAGTTGCCAGATCCGCATCGCGCTGAGTGAGTAAAGACTGTGTCCGTGCCAAGTCGTTGAGAGCCGACTCGAGGGCGGATTCCTTGGCCTCAAGTGCCCGACGTTCTTGCCGAAGCTCGATGTCGTGCTCTTGCTCGATAGCAGTAATCTGGGACTCTGCGTGCTCTCGGCTTTCGCGTTCCCGTCTGAGCTCGCCCACGAGATCTTCAATGTGTCGCGATAGCTCGTCTTCTCTACCGCGTAACTTGTCGACCTCATCTGCAAGATGCGCAGACTCATCTTCCTTCTCTTGTAACTCAGACTTGAATGCACCAATTTTCTAGGAGAACAACTTGTGTGGCTTGGACTATAATACTAGCAAGTAAACTCACGTCTTTAAGCGCAACGCACGTAGCCTCCAACCGCTCTCGCTCGACTGCCCAGTCTTCTGCGTTTCGCTCATTATCTGCACGAAGCTGTTCGATCTCGTCTTCGAGATTGTAAACCTGCTGGCCAAGACGCTCAATCTCCCGATTACCAGCTTCGATCTCACCGTCCTTTTCTTCTGACTCCTGCTCCAGATGCGCCAAAGCAGCCTCAAACTTTACATGCAAATCCTCATTGTTGGCTTCATACTCCGCGATATGCATCCGCAGTTCCTTTGATTCGGCGTCTCTCTCAGCAATCACCTGCCCAACTTCTCAGTTAGCGATATACCAGATACAGTACCAGATCCACTCACATCCCGCAACTCCTCCACCAAGCCTCTCGCCTCCTCTACCTCCCCCCGCCACTGTTGCTCCAACACCTGCGCATCCCGCTCATGCTCCCCAATCAAATCCACAATCTCCGCATTCTTCATTTCTAACTCGTCCTCCTTCTGCTGCAGCTCAATCGTAATCGCAGCCAGCTTATCCCGCACTGCGTTCATACCCTCCTCCACCATCTCCCGCTCCTCCCGCTCCTCCAGGATCTGCGCCCGGCTCTCACTCCGCTCGATCGCCTCGGCCTCTCGCCGGTGCTGCAGATCCTCGAGTTGCAGACGCAGGCTCTCCACCATATCTGCCAGATCCTCCTTCTCGTCCTCCCGCTGCGTGATCAGCTCAGCCTGGTCATCAATCACGAGCCGCAGGTCCTCATTCTGCGCTTCCAGCTCCTCGATCCGCCGCGCCATGCGGTCCCGCCGCCTCTCGCCGGCCTCGTCCACGGACGTCTCCCCCTTCTGCGCCAGGAGGTCCTGCAGGCGGAACATCTCCTCTTGGTTGTCCTCCAGCAGCGCGTGCTGGCTCTCCAGCTCGTACTCCCGCTGCGCGAGCTGCTCCTCGAGCTCCGCGCACTTGATCTCCATATTCCGTAGCTGCCCGTCCTCAGGCCCGACAGCCTTCCGCCGCCGCAACTCCCGGATCTCGCGCTCCCGCTCCTCCAGTTTCTCTTCCAGCTCCAGCTCGCGGCTCCTTGAGCCCGCGCCCGCACCTTTCTGCACACGCTCCAGCTCCTTCGTCTGCTCGAGCACGAGCTTCTTCAGCTTCTTCAGCTCCATGCGGTGCTGCTGGACCTCGATCTTCAGGTTGATGTTCTGCTTCAGCGCCGTCTCCATCTGGTCCGGCGCGAGCTGCGCCAGCCGCTCCTCGAGGAAATGGACCTTGAGCTGCAGATTGAAGTTGTCCTTCTTGAGCTGGTCGATGTGCTACGCCAGAGTTGGTTAGAATAACGAGAGATACATAGCCCAATGTCTACCTTTTCCTGATCGCGCAAGGTGAGGTTCGACACGCCCTTGGCCCCGTTTGCTCGTGTCCGCTTCGACCGACCCGGCAGGGGCGTCTCTGGGTCGTCCCCCCACTTCTTCTCTCTGTCCGGTGTGTCCAATATGCCCGTCTCTCCATCATCGTTCCCGTCCCTGGCTGTCCTGGAAATCATGGGGGTCGCCTCATCGCTCCTCCTCCTGGAGAAACCGGTCTGGTGAGCGGGAGGAGATGGGGTAGAAAGAGGTGCTGACGAGACTGCAGTTGTTCCAGATGAAGCAGAAGGAACGCGGACGCTGGTTCTGTTCGGAATAGAGAATGTCGAGTTGAGGGAACCCAGGGAGAGGTCTGGGTGAGTGCCTGTGGATTGTATGGAAGTGTCTGGTCGCGTGTTCGGCACGGCCGCCATGTCGTAGAGGTAGCAGCCGAACAAAAGTGAAGAGATAAGTTATTTTCAAAAGATGAAGGTATAGAAAGAAATGCGTGCAGCTTGCAGGTCGTTTCCAACAATAGTCGCACGAACGTGTTCACGTGCGTACCCACGTGACAGCCGTACTAAACAAGTCCTCACAGTGCGTATGAGCATACTGATATTCTTTGTACGTATACGTCGGTGCCCCACTTACTTCAGGGAGAGTTGAGCTTGCTTTATCTGAGTTTGACGGTGTGATTCCCTAGGTGATTAGACTTGAAATTATATTAGGAATTCTATACATGACATATGTCGGAAATTTCCGAACTGCCCTTGCAAGGCCCGACAAGGCTAACTATTCTCTGAGAATGCCCGGATCATTATAATGGTCTTGCCATGGGCCTTGCCATGGACTTCTAAGGTCCAAATATCACGGAATTGCCTTGTCAGGTCATGGCAAGACAGTCTCAAGGTCCTCAAGACTTTTCCCTTGCAAGGCGAATCGGGTTTTACCGACATATATTCAATACGCTAACTATGAGCGACTGAAATATGGACAGGATAAGGTGCTAATCTTCATAGACATGTTCACTGAGATCTTTTAGGATCTTGTATGTACAAAATTATCAGATCAGTCACTCAGACTTATATACTTTCCAAGACGGAATACAGGACATCATTTCCTTACTTCTTCGCGACGAAGACTTCTTCCTTCCGTCCAAAGCATGCTGAAAGATTAAAAAAAATGTTGCAGCAGTAAGTCCAATACAAGAGTTCTATGTCTCTCATCAGGAAATGCAAATATCTCCGGATGGAGACGGCGTCTCCATGGCTCCATCTGGAGTACGCGTCTCCATCTAGCACGTGACGGAGACGCGTGGTCTGGATGGAGGCACTACCTGTCTATAAAGCGGTCTCCTCAGAGTTGTTGTGTCTGCAATGGGCATAATATATTCTGGATATCATGTAACATGTACAGAAGGTTAATTTGGCAGCAATACAGTGCATCCCTCAGGCTCTGACCTACATATTACATGGAACTTGGCTGTCAGAAACCTCCACAACCATCTTATACTGTTGCAGATGTCCCAAATGGCCTCATAAACAATTTGGGTGTGATACAGAAGTATAAAATGAGTATATGGACTATCATCAAGGTCCCAAGAAGCCCTACAATACCTAGCATCAGGTGTATAGGCTTCCGCCACAGGCCATGTGCTATCTCCATCTGGAGACAGTGTCTCCATGCGGCACGTGGTGGAGGCGGCAGCCTCCAGATAATAGGGGTACCTTTCCATCACTCCATCGCTCCATGTGCCTCCATATGGCTCGGCTGGAGAATTCCGGCTTTCCTGATGCTGTGGCATCAGAATCATCCAAAAGCGACACGTCCAATCACGTGACTGTGATATAGTCACATTCGCAATCACGCCTAATCACGCTCCTTTGTCTGGCAGCCTCCGTCCTCGTGCCCGAAGCGGGTCTACAGCACAGCCAGTTTGCGGACTGTTCTGCCTGCTGCTCCAGAAGAGCGACCGAACAAACGGCTCGAAAGACGTTGCGTCCACCATGAGGCGGCGACGTAGACATGCATATATAACTTTGGACGGGGAGGCTTGATGCGATAACTACAATGTTCACCTTCTGGACGTCTTTTGCTCGTCTTGTTTCTCGTCTTGCGCGCTACTATCCCCGCGCACGTCTGTGTAGAATGTACGCCCCATCCACGACAGACGTCCGGGAAGTACGACACACTCTGCTCCGCCGCCTGCCCCTCGAGCTGGCGGACGATATACTAGATATCGCTACATATCAGGTTGACTTGTCAGCGTCAAGGCACGCTGCAAAGACATCTCTGAGCATCGTGCCTCGGCGCCCTCTATATCTATATGAATTATGGTCGGGGGATGTCATCGGGGGTGGAGGTATTTGGAGAGAACGTGCCATTCTGTGTGATTAGTCGACATCAGTTCGGTACCGATTTTTGTCCGGTCGGATATCCATTTTTCCTACTGATTCAAGTAGTTTAGGCCCTCCAGGAATCGATCGTCGAGGTGGATCTGGAGGAGTAAGGCGATTGTGAGCCTCCTTAGGCCTGACGGATGATTGGCATCACGGATAGAGGGCATACATAGGAGACGAAGCGCAGGAAGATGAGCACGGTTTCATCGGTTTCGGACCACGAAGGACGTTGCATTCAGTGCTTGACGTTGAGGTATCCAAAGAGCGTCCTCGAGAAACTGGTGGGAAGATCTGGGTCGCGAGTCGTCCATCCCGGTTGTACATCCCGTCTGATATGGCGTTCATAACATAGACATAGCCATGAAGGTAGCAGTGCTCGCGCTGATAGTACCAGATCATGAGATTGTATATGTGCGAGCTGAGTCAGCCAGAGGTACATAGCGCGTTTTTGAGGAGCGGTGTCTAGAAATGAGGACGTCCTTAAAGGAGATCTGGCATGTAAATCAGGACGCTAGCTTCCAAGAGAGAGTCAATCCATGGGCTTGGTAGATCACGCCTTGATACGGTACTAAATTTAACAAGGAACGCAGAATGGACTTAGACAAGACGATCCTGCACAAGTCACAGCCCTCCACAGCTTTTGCATGCCAGCGTAGCACAGTCCATTGTCCTCTGGAATGGTCTTGACGGGAGTCAACTGACTTCTGCGATAGTATCGAAATAGACCGAGAACAAGGTCTATGATGGTGATGAATCCGCATAATGCTTGCCATCGGCATATGTGACCGTTGCCTACACAGCTTAGAAAACAAGACGTTGAATTATTGATCCCAGTTGCAAGTCAAGATATCGAAGTGAATTCCGGTTAGACTCGACGATGGGCAGAGTATAAGCAAAGACGGAAGGCAAGAGACTCGGATTGTCAGCCACCTTGCCACGTGACACTGTGGTCTGCCGGGACCGCTATCTCCCTCGGAATGTCGTTAGGGGGCGGCAGTCCTGCGACCGGTCGCGGTAGTTCTGGACTTTGTGATCTCATCTGTTTGGCCATTGTTCCTCATTTGCCACAGCGTCAGTGGTTATATACGTCTCCTCAGCAAGCAAGTGCAACGCCTCTGGAATTTGAAAGCCTGACCACGCCACTAGTACTGCCACCGCCTCCCCGTCTCGGAGCTACTCGGACGTCTTAACTAGCAGCCCGGCCTATATACGCTCGCTCTACTCTAGGCTCCTAACTCTCCTTACCTTTTCTGTAATCCTCGGTTCTGCAAGCAGCCATGGTCCTCAGCTCAATACCGAGCCACTCCATCCATACCATTCATGGCACCTTATCAGGTTTCTCTTCTGGCCACAATTCATCGAGTTACAAGGTCCTGGAGGCAATCGCACCACCCCCTCGCTCAGGAAACATGGCACCCCAGCGCATCTCATTTCCTTCCAAAGCCACACCCATCGCAACCCACTCGGAACTGGAGAGCGACTCCCAGATATCCTGGAAAGTCGTTCGGCGGCCGACAAGAGTACCGCCGCGTCGTGCGCCCCCGCCACCGCCACGCAAGTGCGTCCCACCTCCTCCCATAGAGATCAAGTCGGACGAGGCGGACCCCTTCTCAGACGAGGCCACCAACTACATCACACTCGTCGATGCAACCCCTACTCCTATCATAGACCTCTCCTCTTCGTACTCACCCCCCATCGAAATTCACATTCATCCCACCTCCGCGTGCAGCGAGCCGACATCGCAACCACTAGCATCGGATTCCATATTCTACCAGCCCCCGGGCCTGAGCCTGCCCTACTCCGAAGAGCAGCAACGTACGGCGGAGCATGCGGCGCGGTTGAAGTTTGTGGCAGGCATGCTCATGACCCGAGTTCACTGCCACGTACGTCCGTTCCGTCGGAGACCTGTCCTGGATCCCTGGCTGAATTCATCGATGAAGAGAGCATATGTTAGGAGCGGGCTGTCGAGAGCGGTGTCGGTGGACGCAGAGTAACAAATGCGAGGGAGCGGAGAGACAGGATGGGGTTGCGTGCGTCCATCATGAACCCAAAGGACTTGTATAATCGTATTTGTTGTTTAATCAAGGGGACAGAATAGAGGCGTATAAGCCGTATACGGCATAAATTATCCATCATGTATCATTTACAAGCAATAATCCATCACTCCGCATTTGTTCTGTCACTGCTGCGATTGTCTGTTCTGTCGTAAGTCGTGAGTTTCTGGGAGGGTACGGTACGTACACGCACTGTCTAAGCATATTTTGCCTCGACTCCCAGGTCAGCTAAGGCGGGTGGAGGATTTAAATTTTAGAATATTTAAAACTGGACATTGATTCTATGTCCGAGTCGCGGATCTGTCTTCGTCGTTCACATAGGTTAGGTATTGGTTTAGTAGGACAAGGCTCTGCGATTCGTTGCAAGCATCAATATCGTACGCCCCATAAGAGTACTTGCTGCGTGGAAACTTGACTGGATGGAAAAGCTCAAGCCGAGTATATGTCCTACCGGTTACCGCAGCCGGATAAAACGGGCGTTTTCCGCTCAAGCTTTTGGACAAATGGACCCCATACTGTAGATCCCAGATGTGAGAAGGCATGTCCCCGTTAACGAAGGAAAGCCACTTCCACCCGCGCTTCACGTCAGTACTTCACACGCGTTCTTCTTCTTCTTCTACCTCACCTTCGAGCGGAAGCCTCTTCTGCCAGTCTGGCTTTCATTCGAACTGGACCGGGAGACACCCCAGCTACATAGGCTATAGCAGCTGCGTTATTCTGGTGTTTTCTGATCTAGATAGCGCCACATATCAGCGGTCTTGTAAACATTGCGTGTCCCTTCAAGCCACAAACTTCTTTCGGTAATTATAATTCCCCCAAGACGGCCGTTGTCTATCGCGTCTCTTGTCGTTTAATGCCGCCCGTCTCACATTGAGAGTACGTGTCTACTCGTTTCTCAGAGCATATCACAACAGTCGAAAGTCCCTTCATGACTCGGAATTCCTCAAGAAATGGACAAGAATTGTTTTGCCTGCAACCTGGTCTCATGACTGACCGAACCCTAACGGCATTCTGAATACTGACATTTCATTGGACCCCGCGCTGCCCGAAGGGCGGGTTTCAGGTGTGGGGTAACGCAATGTTCTAACCCTTTTCGTTCACGGATAACAGATGATCGTTTGCGGACCCTCCTGCATGTCTCAACGAACCTTGCTCGTGAACAATCTGATGAACCCAGATGCCTGTATTGATTTGCCGGCAACTCATCGTCCCGCCCAATGCGATAGTGGTATTTAAGACCCCAGGCAATCACCTGGAAGGCGCTTCCTGCCCCCCTTGCTCATGTCGGACAGCGGCCCTAGCAAGATGTTCACGTCTGTGAGCGACGATCTCGGGACTCGCGGCGAGAAGGATGGCTACGTCCTGGACGCAAAGCAGGCGGAGAATGAGTACCACGAACAGGCGTTGAAGGTCGCGCGCGACGGACATACCGTGCTCATTCCCCAGCCTAGCGACGACCCTGATGACCCCCTCAATTGGAGCACGGTGCGCGCTTCCGTAATGGCGACTTCCAGCTCGTGCGCTCACGAGGGAGTGTAGGCAAAAAAGCACGCTATATTGTTCATCGTCGGCGCGACCGCCCTCTTACCAGGCCAGTCCGGTCGTCCTGCCGGATTTGGTCCGTTTCTGAATTTACATTAGATTATGGCTCTGCTACCGGTGCGGTCACACTGCTCCAGCAAGCGACGTACGTCCCATTACTTGACCTGCCCTGCCTTTCCCACCGCGTCTCACACCCATCCCAAGGATATGGAACATGAGCCAGGACGTCGTGAACCATTCCCAAGTGGGCAACGTCTTCATGCTGGGTGCAGGCGGTGTGATAGTTGTCGCGTTATCAGGTAAGGTCTCAACGACGGCTCAACCCGTTGGCGTGGCATCAAGTTAAGCATCGACGCTCTTATCAGCGTACTTCGGCCGTCTTCCTATATTATTTTGGTTCACTGTGGCTGCATTCGCAACTGCTGCTGGGTACGTTCTCATCTAATCTCACCGAAGGCCTTCTTCACGCTCCGCCCCTCTTCATAGATGCGCCGGCGCGGAGAATTTCGAAGGCTTCATGGCCGTGCGCATTCTTAACGGTTTCTTCTCCACGGTTGCCCAGGGTGGTGGCCTCATGTTCATTAAAGATATATTTTTCTTCCACGAACACGCGTAAGTGTTTGTTTGATTTCCTTCACTTCCAGCTCTGCACTCACTCGCTATCTATATATAGACGGAAGATCAACATATGGGATGCGTTTATTATCCTTTCACCGTATCTCGGTCCCTTTGTAGCAGCCTTCGTGATCTCGTCTCTCCTTTGGAGATGGGCGTTCTGGATATACACCATCGAAACCGGGCTGTGCCTTGCTGCAACCGTGCTGTTCGCGGACGAGACGTACTACAACAGGAAGCTCCCCGCAGCGCAGCAGCCACCCCGAGGTAAACGATGGGAACGGCTGGTAGGAATCAGTCAGGTACATCTTGTACTTTATCTGACGAAGTTCAACGCTTAGTTGACCTGTGATCGTAGTGGAGGTCTCGACACCTTCGCAACTCTTTTAGGGAAGCGATGATGAGACCTGTGTTGGTCCTGATGAAGCCTGTAGTAGCATTGTCGACCCTATACTATCTGAGTGCGTACCTGTCAAGCTCCTCGTGCTATGACGATCTTTTATCTGAGAACTATTCCATCAAGTTACGTTCGCATGGGTCGTGGGGATCAATACAAGTGCATAACCATTCTTACATCCTCATGAGGCCGGGTTACTGACCTGTTTGTCTTCTTAGCTCTATCGATTTTTGTCACTCCTCTGTACGGGTTCGGACCAGTTCAAATTGGCTTATTCTATTTCACTCCAATGATAGCCACCGTACTCGGTCAAGTCTTCGGCCACTGGTTCCATGACGCCATTGCAAACCACTATCTTCGGACGCATGGAGGACGATTCGAGCCGGAAGCTAGGTTACGAGCAGTATATTTCAGCACGCCTTTTATGTGCACAGGCCTGGTAGTCATTGGATTTGCATTCGAAAAAGCGTACCATTGGATAATCTTAGCTGTTGGCTGGGGATTGTTCGTCTTCGGTGAGTAGTGATTGATAACTCGTGTCACATAGTCCCTGGGCCGATGCCCTCTATACAGGTGTAATGATCACAACGGTCGCTCTCCAAGCCTATCTTCTTGATTCATACCCAGAAGCATCAGGAGAAGTAGCAGCTTGGATCAATTTTGGCCGTACCACCGGAGGTGCGTTCGTGTTAGTGGCATTAGCTATCAGGGCCGCCTAACCTCGCACAACACTCAGGGTTCATCGTGTCCTACTTCCAAGTGACCTGGGCAAATAAGCTCGGGACAGAAGCTTCCTTTGGAACGCAGGCAGCGATCAGCTTCGCTGCCTTCCTATTGATACCCTTGATGCAGTGGAAAGGGAAGGAGCTACGCCATCGAGCTGGACCACTCAACTTCCACACCTCGTGATGATCGAATACCCTGTAGACTTGTATTCTACGTTGACAGCCTGCTGTTGTATTCTCGCTTCTTTCGTGTATACTACTCTATCACGATGATACTAACTGAAAGTTCCAATGACACCTGGATTTCCCAACGCCTGGAATTATCGACGGCTAAATTGCGATCATAGGTATGCCTACGTGCAAGATAAGACAAGTCGCACACTTGGGCCGGAATGCGTCACTTACAGCAGCATTTGGAGGACTGGCTATACCACCGAGGCTGAATATGGAGGTCATTTCAAGATCAACAAGTACATAAATTGGACGTACGAGTTTAATGGCCAAGACGAGAAGAAAAACGTATATCGGCCCAATTCGGCGCAGGCCTTCGATAGCGCCTCCAAATCAAAGAATTCGCCTTCGCATACATCAGACATCGAATCTGTCTCTACGTCTCCGGTACGCACCTATAGGCATGCCCCAGAGGCTATCACAACAAATAAGAAATGATAACAATTTGTGATATTCCGACTTACCCTAGGATAGTCTTCGAGAGACTCGTCAATTGGCATTACAATCCGCAACTGAGTATAACTCACCTGATGCATGTGAGGTTTGCCCTCCACCGGAGGCCACCTCTGTTGCGCAAACACATCAGCAAAAATCCATAGCAGCGTAAATAGCGTCACCACCTCCAGAGCCGGCTGATCAGAAGCTACTGCAGCGAAATGGTTGTTCCTATCACGGTATGAGATGAGGAACACGTCCAGAGCATGATAGGATGCGCCAAAGTGTACCACAAAAACCGCTTCATGTCGTCGGATTGCTCAATCCCTGCGCTATTGATATGACGCTTGAGACTAGCGGCCTTTCCATTCATGAAGTAGGATTGACACACAATTTTTCTTTTTCTTTGCCTCCTCTTAGACCATCTCGCTGTTCCTGACTGACTTGGTAATATTTCTGAATGAAGCCGACGCGGAGCAGCAAGATGTCCCCTGTCCTGAACTCCACGCCCTCCGTCTGCGCGCAGGCCTCTAGATCTGTTACTGTGATGGCATGGGAGGTCCAAGGATCGTACGGTAGACTCCCTTCGATATCAGTAAAATATTTGACCATGTCCAGAAGGATGCCACGGCCACAAATGCCATGTTGTGCCCAGTCTACGAGACTCAGCAATTATTCCCGGATTGAGTCTAATAGTATGTCTGGCTTACTGTGGATGCCCAAATTTAAGACTTGCGGGTCCAAGTTATTGGGGTCGTGCATCTCGAAGTGTCCTTTGGGCATTGATGCGTCTGATGTGCTAAAACACTATCAGTATGAATGTGATAATAGCAATATAATATAATAGATTACTTGTTGTAGAACATCAGATGTTCTCTGATACCGAAATGCTTCAATCCGTCCCATTGCGATCCAGATTGTGTGTTCTAATTGATCCGAATTTACTTAGAAAGCACGTGCATACAACTGAGCGGCGTACGAGATAGATTTCATCGTCATTGACAGCTGGATCGCCTTTGTTTCGAGATTCAATGTGGGGAATCTTCCTGCCGAACACAGGCTGATGGCCAATAATCAGTAGACTGTCACTAAAACGACCCAGTACACTGCTCACCTTCGAGGGGAAATTGATAGGCCTGGAGATCTTTCAACGAACATAATCAACCATGAAATAAGCGAAATCGCCCACCAGTTCAAACAAACCGTCTTTCCGGTTCTTTAGCGGTTCCATTAAGTTTCGCATGGGTGCGTCAAACATGAACTGCACTCACCTGATTTCCTCCTGGGCAGCGTGCTTGACCACCTCTTCAGTCAATAGATTAACAGTACCGAGTTGATCGTCAGGTCCCCATACGCCCCAAGCACATCCGTTAAAGTTCTTGAACGTTGGCAATTCGTCGAACGTCGGAAGCTCGCTGTGATCGATGGTAGCCATGCCTTCAGATGAACTTACACGACGCTGAGTAATTGAATTGGGGATGGGGATGTCGACTGTGTCCTTCGGACTTGATACCGTCTGCAGTATTTAAAGCACGCGGGAACCCGATGGGCAGTAACTCCTCGGCTCGCCGCTCCCACCCGGTCTCGTGGTCAGGACGTACACTCAGACGCCACAGTTCTCTGTGACAGTCCGATAGGTCACCTGTACAATTATGAGCTGCTCTCCGGAGACCCTGTCGCTATCTCTTTGATGCAAATGCAGGAACCTCGGAACGCGCACAAAATTGTATCTCACGAGCATTGTACAGTTCTAAATTGTTAATAGGTACATCAAGTATAATAGCAATGGAAACAACTCGCCGCAACGCCATGGAGGTCCGCGGGATCACCTATCCGCGAATGAACGGATGGACAAGTGCTTCCTTCGGTGTAATCCTCCGAGCAGGGTCGAGCATGAGGCAGCGGTCCAAAAGATCGACGAAGGATGTCAATAGCCTGTTCTCATCATCCTTCAACTTGGCTGCTGATGTCGAAGGCATCAGCCGAGCACGTAAATCCCGCGACGGCTTCGCAACGTGCACTTTCCGAATGACACCCTGGATGGAAGGTAAGGGTTCAACGGATCTGAACGCGCAAAACGAGGAATAAGACTGACCGCTCCGGTGACACGATCCTTCTCAACACTCTGGAATCCTCCCAAATCGTCGAAGTACATATCCCCAAATTTCGCCTTCTTGATCATCTTGGAATTGAACCTACCCTTCAACTCCATCATGAGCAGCAACATTTGGTTATTGGAACGGCCCGGGAACAGGATTTTGCCGGTATAAAGTTCGTAAAGGGTGCAGCCTATGGACCATACATCGATAGCTGGATCATACGGAGCACCTAGGACTTCAGAGGGGTCAATTAAGCTGTGAGGACACTCGCGTAAAGAATACCCAACTGATTTCTGGTGCTCGATAGAAGCGGCTCACTAGGTAGGGGGTGATTTCGTTCTCAGAAGCGTCGGAAGCTGACCCAAGATCACACAACTTCAACAAAGTCTTCTGTTCATTGACCTGTATGTTGTTAGACCCCAAGGTTTCCAAAGGAAAGAAAACATCGGCATACCAGGATGTTATCAGGTTTAATATCAGCGTGCATGACGTTGCATTTCCGCAATAGGCCCAATGCAAGGAACAGCTGATGCGCGTACGCTCTCACTGCTTTGATATTCAGGCCGATGTCCTTCCCAAACCGCTTCACGACATCCCGTAGATTTATACTACACCTAAGGGTTAGCACCGAAGCTTGCCACACGTCACAAGAACACGACCAAAGCCTTACCTCAAAGATTCAAAGACGAGGCATAAATGCCCTCGGTGCTCAAACGTCCGTTCTAAGCGAACAATGTGTTTCTTGTCCTCTGGATCCGCCTGCCTGAGCTTGCCTAAAATCTGGACTTCCTTAAGTCCAGCCTTATACCTAACGTTAAAGTGGCATTAGCAGCAAGAAAGATTACATTCTCTCTTGATATAGCAGACACTCACATCGTCTCCTGGCATCGGACGATCTTGATGGCAACCTCCTTGCCAGCATCGCCCGGTTCTGGCGTTAATACACGTGCCCGAACGACGTTTGCGAACATGCCCTTGCCGAGAGAAGAAAATACCTGATAATGGCCTCCGTCAAGCTGCTCGCCGAGGATAATCTGGTAATATCCTTCGGCATCGGCAGCAGAGTCTAAAGTAGTGATTAAGGCAGGAGCAACCGGCTTCTGTGCAAACACACTGTCAACTCCGTGGAGCGCCGGACCATATTTTTAGTAATCCTCACCGAGACTCGCTTGACCTTCTTCACAACCTTCTTCTTCTTGTCGTGAGTAGCTACCGCGAACATGTCGTCCAAATCGTCATCATCTTCCTCTTCTTCCTCCTCTATCATCTCCACATCTCCGTCACCCTCGGGAGCACCACGCACGCGCTTTTCTTCATCTTCCCGTCGATCAAGACTAGGGTCATAGTCCGCGGCTGATATTTGCTCTCCTGTGCCATTTTGAGCTTCGGCGGCTGTCATCTGTATGTCTTCTTGCTCATCGTTCTTAGTAAGGTCAAAAGTAGGAGTAGGCGATGCAGACGCGCTGTCGCGCTTCTCTGGGAAACAAGCGGTATTCAGATACAAATATAAGAGAACAGAACAGAACTAATCCTCGACTAACCGTTTGAACCGTTCACAGTCGTAAAGAACCCGTTGACCGGCGTACTGGGAGTAGCACGGGAAGCACTGTGGGGCTGAGATGAAGGATCAGAAACGGAAGGGATATTCGGAGGCGGCTGGACCGCACTGCTAGGTCCCGGACTGGGGCTAACGCCCTGACTGCCGGTAGCTAACCCTTTGCTAGCGTACTTGGCTAAAATGGCCTGTCTTCTGGCTCGACGAGCTGCTAGTGTCTCCTCAATGGCAGGAGGCGAGTTTGACAGATCGTACTCCGTGTCCTGATCCTCATATTTCTTATTGTTCAGCAGGTCTTCCGTGGGTGCACGGGTAGACGGTGTGAGAGGAGGCGAAGTCGCCCTGCTTGGACGAGGAGAGATTCTACATCAGAAGAGTATCAGTCCCATACAAGAAGTCGACTCCAGCGGGCTCACGATACTCACTCGCCTTCCTCCTTTTCCGAGTCTGGCTCCGGAGGACGCAAATGTCGAGGATGACTTCTAGGTGGGGTGCTGCGACGCCGGTCTCGAGGTACATCCATGCGGGCTCGGGAATCTTCTCTCTGCCTTGACTTGTCCCTTCTCCGGTCATCGTTGTGTTCACGACTGTACCGTCTATCCTTGCCTCGATCGTAGTCGCTACCCCTTCTATGGACGTGATCTCTAGCCCGGCCATAGTCTCTGCTGTCCCGTCTATCGATGCTTTCACGCCTGCTGTCTGTACGCGACCTCAGGTGGACGTCCCTCCAATCTTTCGGCTCGTCTCTCGTCCGCTTATAAGATGTATGGTCGTCGCTCCCATCCCGAGGTCGCTTGGATCCTGAGGGCACGTTAGTCATCTTGTACACTGACAATTTGGTTCACAGGGCACCGCACGATAGGACGAACGAAATATGCGGAGGCTCAGCGGAAGGTGGTGGTGCAGGCTTGCAGACTAAGTGAATCATGCTTTGCACTTGTTTGTACAGAGTGGCAGTCCATGGCGATTACAAGTACTGGGTAGTATATTGAACAATGTATCGAAATAATCTCGAAATAGTATACTGGTGGCACTGAGGTATCCGCGCCCATTAGTAGTAGTAAACAGCGGCCCATCAACGAGCTAGCTTTCATTGACTGCTTTCTCCCATATTTCCCTCATCCGCCGGTTCACTCACATCCCTTAACCATCCATCAAAATCCACATCCTTATCCAACAGAGCATCCACTTTGCCCACCTGCCCTTCTACGTCAAACTGCGAGTTATAATCCATCCCCAGGAATCCAAGTCCCTGACTCTGACTAACGCCAAGCCCAGTGATCCCGACATACCCGGCATGGCTGGACTCCGGCTTTCCTTGACTCGTATTCGTCTCACCAGAACCAAGGCCAAGGGGGGGCTGAGTAGATGCCATCTAGGGGAGGAATGCAGATGGATGTTGAGTAAAGCGCATAGTGGGAGATTCTGGTGCAAGCACGATGAGTGGACCATCTCTTGGATCCGGTGTTGACGGCCCCAGTGCCGGAGAGGCCAAAGAGGACGTCCTAGTTAACGCCATAGGCTGCACGTCCGCCTTCATCGGACGAGGACCAAAGTCCTGTACGCCTTCTTGAGAGACTTCGGGCACTTCGGTCAACGACTGCAATGGTTTGTACGGGTTAGCTCGAGACTGCAACTGAGACTGTGTTTCTTTCCCGCCAGAACTGGGCGCGATTTTCAGCTTGGTATGCTTCGTCTTTCCGTTCTTGCCCGAGCCTCTACTAGAAAGCAGCTCATTGAGAGTAGGCAACTTCTCGTTCCGGTGTGGTGTAGACGGAATGGCAGGAGAACTTCCAACTCGATCGAAAGCACCACCAGTCTTTCGACTGAGATTGCCGCTGGACATCGAAGGGGGTTCGACACGAACCACTGGGATCTCGCCCATTGTTCTAGCCTTCTTCAGAACTGGTGTCAGGGATGTCGGAGGCATTGTTTGAGAGCTGCTTCGCATGCGGACATCATCCGATATGGGTGTCAAGGGGCGCGCCCGTTTGTTGGTCAGGGGCGATGAGGACGAGGTTCCAACTGGTTGATGGTTAATGTGGGTACGCCGCGGACTGACGGAACGAGGAGGGAACTTGTCCAGTGAAGAATAAACGACCGCTGAGGTGGGTATCAAAAGGGGCTTCTGCTTAAGCCCTGTTGGTGTTGATGTCTGAATGTGCGTAGGGAAAGACGGAGGGAAAAACGACTTATTCGACCCATTAGTTAATGGATTCCACATGACTGAAGATGAACGCTCACAGATTCCGGCACATCTGATATACGTTTCTGGGGCTGGTTCGTGCTGTCTTCAACAGGGGGGTCCGTATCGAGCACATCCCTTTCCCTGTGCTCAGCTTGACTAGAGGGGCCAGAACGCATAGGGACTCGTTCAGGAACTGGTTCTTCGTACACGGGGTAGAGACCAGTGCCCAACGTCTGGCTTTCGAATTTGCCTTTACTACCTTTCCCAGCAAGTTGACCTTGGCTTGATCGTTTGATGACCGGGAAACCCAGCGACGATTGCACCAGCCCTTCTGGTCTAATATTGCCATCCTCCATGGCTTCGGATGAAGGGATTTGAGGGGGAGCTTCCTCGGCAGCTTGGCGGGCTCGGGCATCTTTAGAGCCTATCTCATACGATTCCCACTGGACGTTAGCCTGCCAATTCGTAACTCTGTCCACGATCTCAGCGACCCGCTTCCTCTGCTGTCGCGGCCGCTGATCCTTCACTAACTCCTTCTCGTCCGCGGCTTTTTCCTTGCCCTTTCCTTTACTTCGCAACCGCTCACCTTCTCGTCTCTCCAGCACCTTCCGCTCCCAAGCTAACCAGTCCTCTTCGCGCTCAGGAAGCTTCCTAGCGCTATATATTTCACACCTCCTCCCCTTCTCCTTCCTGTCAGACGCCCTCCACCTCCCCGTTGTCCCAGCTAGCTTACACCGTCTAGACACATGCGGCCACTTGGTACTGCTCGTGTCCCATCCTGCATCTTCGGCAGCTCGTTGAATATCCTTCCTAATAGCAGCAACTCTGAACTCTGATGACGGGGAAGGAGAGCGAGAGGCTGGGTGAAGTTCTACCGGAAGACAAGCTAGAGCGAGGTATCTGCTCGACAGATAATCATTATACGGCTGGCCACGGGGACGTCGGTTTGCTGGGAGCGTCGTCGAGGTTGAAGTGGAGGACTCGGATGAGGATAAAGGGTGGTATGGCTCTGGTCTCGCAGTTGCTGGAAATAAAGGGGTATAAACGGTAGACATGCCTCGAAATAACGGGTTGCTACCACTGTTCATGTAACAGAATTGAAAGTCCCCGATTAACAGCACACCGCCGTGTATCTCTCGTTGGAGAGAAAACGGTCAACTCGTAGGCGCAAATTCATATACAGGACGTTGTTGCGTGAGACAACGACCCGCAGTCGCAAGAAACAAAAAGGAAGCAAGATTTGAACATATTACATAAGCATTACAAATGCCTCTTTTAGGTTCGGCCACACCCGCAAACCTACCATACACACGGCGGGCAAGCGAGGTGTCCTTTTTCGCAATGGCTGAGAAAAAAGGACACTATGTCCTGTTACAGTGACCATTAAGGAATTTCCGATGCTGCGTCATGATGATGTCATTGCTGGATCATGTGGTAGTCACGTCACGGAAGCATGCAACATGTATGGGGAAATCATCCGGCGCTCAGTACTCAGTTTTTAGACGCAGGGCATTGTACCCTAATAATCCTATCGGTAACATTTTTAGAGCTTAGGTTGTCATCCGAAAGCTTCTCTGTGACATACGACACGCAGCAGCAGGCCTTTCCTGAGTTTCAGTCCCACACAAATTATCCAAGTCAAGAACGGACCTAAATCATGGCTTAATATTGTGTCTACATGTGTACATGTTAGTCAATTAAGTCTATAATGATACTCAAACATGTACATGATAGCCAAAGAGCATTCTGTCAATCCCCAATCCGTGCACGGCGCTGACTGCAATTGTCATAGCAGCTATTCTCGAACATTCAGAATGGTCAGTAACCAACACATACTATCCGTTTTACATGAAGATGTTGAAAAATAATGCTCGACTGGAGGGTATCTACCTGCAAATTATGCAACAAGTGGTGTGGGGACGGTACTACAGTGTTATGATGAGTAGTGGCGGGAAGAGCTTGGACGACGGCTTGCGCAACAGTGCTTCGGCAGTGCTCTGGCAGTGCCGGTGGGTCTGCAGATGGGGGACGGGGCTGAAGAGGGCAGAAGCAAGAAAACAGGCTGACTGCGCTGATAAGATTGTTGAAGCTACTCGGGCGGGGCTCCTTGAACGGGATGCTCTATCACGAAATACGCATAAACTGTCTCCTTCATTCATCAAAGGGCTGTGCTTGAAATGATTGACCCACTCACGCTCGAGTATGCGCCACGCGCTGTACCGCCTGCTTCTCCAGCGCGCTCCTCTCTCCCGCTTGTGAGCGCAGCTTTCGCAAATCTACTCGGCCATCAAGATCGACAACGGTCCCCGCTCCCAGCGAAGGAGGAGAAAGGTGCGCAGTTCACGCAGCTGGTGGAGGCGGCAAACACGGAGATGGAAAGCCTGCAGAATCGCCGAGCCCTCGTGACGTGGAGGAGGGGATTGTTGAGCAAGCTGAGCGCCGGAAAGGAGAAGGCGCAAGTCGGCGGGCGGATTACCAAACCAGGTGGGAGATCATCATGGCGAAGAGGGGCGAATAATTTCCTAAGCGTCAGGTGAAGGCACAAAGAAGACTGAGGACAAGAAAGCTAAGCGGAGGGTTGCAGACTATCCAACAGTTGACATAAACAGCAAGTGCACGTGAAGGCATTGCCGGAATCTGTATCTCACCTAATCTTTCCAGATTTGGTTATTATTTCTATTTCTTGGGCATACAATATTAAGGTCTTTCTATGTGTATAGGTCCTCCCGAAGCCTGAAGGACGGCATGAGTCTGGGACACTGGACTTGAGACCACTGCCGACGGCAAACGGTCCATGCTGCGGGAAACTCGATAATTTGTGACGTGACCACCACATGATAACAGCAATGACGCCATCATGACACAGCATCGGAAATCCCCTGATGGTCGCTGTAACAGGACATAGTGTCCTTTTTCTCAGCCGCCGCGAAAAAGGACACCTCGCTTGCCCGCTGTGACAGCTCTACGTATACTGTACCTCTGTCCGATTAAAGTACTTCAGAACAGGAGAGATTCCAAATCGTTTCGACTGATGATTCAACATGCTTCACTGTGTCAGCATGCGATGCACGACTGAAGTCTAACCCCCAGACAGGTGTACGTCCACCGTAAGGGAACAGTTACTCACATTCATATCAGAAAGAGACAGACGACATTATGGAACACGATTTATATATCAAAGATAGCATCATGCTTGATATACCTCGTTTAGTTCCCTCTTCACATAGGTATTTCCTCGAACTTCTCATGCTGCTCCAACAAAGGGGAGTTACGCTTCCTCCTCGTCGGCGTAGCTTCTCTTGCTCCATGTCCGACTGATCCATTCGCACTCTTCGCCCCTAACCAGACCATAATCCTCAGAGTCACCAGTGCAATGCATACCATGCCACCGTAGAACGCCAGTCTACGCATAACCACCCCATGATCCTCCTCAGACTGACGATGTTCGGTTCCGCGCAGGAGGGAGGAAGCGAGGACAAGGGCAGAGACGAACAAGCACGGAGGAAGACACTGATAGAATATGTTCGCCTGGGAGAGATCCGGGTCGGATTGCAGACGACCAATCACGTCGCAAATATCCTCCATGGGTGGACAGGCGGCTTCTACCCATTCGGTAGCTTCTGATATGAGACGTGTTTTGCCGCTGCGTCCGAGCGAAGTGTGAGGAGATGTCGAGAAGAGATCGGAGTGCTCGATGGAGGCGTGGTAGCGATGCACGAGGACCATGATGATGTTGGGTTCGATAGTTGGGCGGTTCTAGTTCCTTGTTGTTGGATCTTGTGGTGAAGTTGCATTGATGCCTGGCTTTATACATTTAAAGATCAAGACCGGGATGACTTACTAGGACGGCACGATTGAAGAATACATCATTCCAATGTGGTCCGGCAGCCGGCCGTTCGAACCGCAACGGATGGAAAAGCAGATGACGATAGTCCTCGCGGCATGTCTCACATTGCTTTCCGTTCGTCAAGGTCAGAATCTAGTCTCAGTGAAGAAGCACGCGGATGTCTATGGGTCCATCACGCAAATTATCGTGTTCGTGCTGGGCTGAAAAATGGAAATACATGCGCCGGGATCTATTGCACAGCCTGCTAAGGTAGGTATTGCAAAAGGGTTCCAAATATTGCTCGTATGTATGCTCTGAGCTATGCGAAAGTCCTGCCGTTCCATAGTAAGCATTGCATCACAATGCAATACCACAGTATCCACCTACCATCATTGTATACAAGATAAGACCGTCTACTACGACAAGTCATTCACCGTCTCGCAGACCTTCCGACCTTATCGTCCTCCAAATCCATTATAGCATCCGCGCTTTCATATGTACTCAACCTTCTAGCTCGCCTACTAGCAACAACCTTCTGCAATGTCGGCCTTGTTAAATTAGTTGCATTCCCCGTTTCAGAGGCGGGCGTTCCCGGAATTGACGTAGAGGGGGTAACAGTGGCGGACTGGGCCGGCGTCGATGCTTCTGAATCGACATGCTCGTTGGGACGGGGTTCTTTGCGAGGAGAACCTTCTAGCTCTTTATCGGGAATCTGACACCATTTATATGGTTAGCACAGCGTCAGTAAAGAATACGACGGAGAAAATAATGGAATGATTCCTGACAGGCAAACGAGCAATATACGCCAACAATGTGGAACAAGCTGCGGTTATGAAGACCGTTCTCAACCCAACAGCATACGAGTCCCTCCCGCTGCAAATCTGGTGGAAGCTCAGCAACCAAGCGCGCGGAGTGACGAATCTTGGTTATAAGCTATACACGAAGGTGAGATGAGACAAGTGGCCC
This sequence comes from Neolentinus lepideus HHB14362 ss-1, assembly GCA_001632425.1. NCBI lineage: Eukaryota > Fungi > Basidiomycota > Agaricomycetes > Gloeophyllales > Gloeophyllaceae > Neolentinus > Neolentinus lepideus. The sequence goes on from KV425648.1 coordinate 85,193, forward strand.
TGCCAACCTGCGAAGAAGAGACAAACCTCGTCAGCGTTGGGACCTTTGATACGTTTACGGAGTTCACGGTCGAGCGCGGATTGGAATATCGCTGAAGAAATGGCTACACCACCAACCTGGCCTACGAAAGTGGCGCATGCACTATTTAGGCCTTGAATCGACGGAACGTGGGGGATAGATCTCACCTACATCTCGAAACAATTGTCCAAATCCAGTGCCGACAGCCATCGCATCGCCTGAGTGCCCGCATTTCCGTGAGTCAGCCTCGAATACCAGGTATGTAAGTAGCACGTACGTGGAATGTTAGCCAGCAACGCGACTACAGGTGAAACCATTTAGCAAGAGTCCGAAGTCTCCAGCAGGCTATCGTACTCACTCAGCATAGTTTGCAGTACGATCGAATTACCAAAACCAAGCGGAACCTAGCGAGGCGCCTCGAATGAGTGGTAGGCCGCAACGACTCTTGGCGAAATACGTACAATTCCAACCCATAAATGCACCGGGTTCGAATCCACATTCATCGTACTGACAAGGACTGCTCCGATGAAGGGACATATCCCGAATATCAGGTTGATCATCTTGTACTTGCCAGTCTTGTGCATCATCCATCTACAAGGAAGCAAGAGGTTCATCAACAAGGAGCTCTTCGTAGGACGATTCTGAGGCGACCATACCCGGCAAACAATGAACCCGTCGAGACAGCCACACTATTCGGAAGAACGTGCAAACCTAATACAAACCATTATCGTCATCATAGCTCTCTTTCCGTGAAAATACAACAAAGCTTACCAGCGACAGACGCGCTGGTCAAAAGCACAGTCTGGAACCACATCGGATAAAAGTACTGAATCGCAAAATTGCAGTTTGCCACCAGGAAGTTACTAATCCCCACAAGCACCGGGATTTTCTGCGTCAGTAGGAAGGGCGCTAGAACTGGCTCCGGCGCGCAGTACAGCTCTATGAGGACGAACGAGATGGCGAAGACTATGGAGAGCACTAGAGAGGTTATAACCATTGAGTCATTCCACTGACAAGTGGTGTTAGTTAATGACTATGAATGGAGAGCATGGAATTACGCACTGGTTGTTCGCCGTTGTACCGGAGACTAAGGAAGACGAGGCAGGAGCCGACCTACTCAAGCTATTACACCTACTCCGATGCTGTCTCGACGAGGTACTCACCGATCCCAGCAACGTCAGACTTCCAGCGTAGTCTATTCTCTTAAGTACGTCCATTTTGTTTCTGCTTTTTCCCTATCACGCGAGTGGTTTCACAAGATGTATGTTGAAAATGCTGCTAATCGCTTACGGGTGTAACATAGTTCAAATGCCATTATGTGAACGCGAAGGAGATGAGGAAGAGGGGCAACTGAAGGAGAAATGCCCATCGCCAACCCAGCCTGCGCGGTCCATTTAGCTGCGACATCGTATATTGGTATTCAGTACTTTACCAGTCACTGACGAGTCCTCCAATTGGACCACCTAGACCCATCCCAAACTAGTGTTATATTAAACGGCATGCATCTCAGAGAAGTGTCAGGTTTGCACATACACTATTGAAAACGCTCGCGATGCCTGTCGTCAGACCTCGACTCTATAGGACCATCAATGACAGACCACTTTGC
>KV425649.1:0-20117 GCA_001632425.1 Neolentinus lepideus HHB14362 ss-1
TTTCTTCACCACACACTTCAGATCTCAGTCTTGCGACAGAGCTTTCTTTCTAAGTCCGTCTTGCGACTCGCGTTTAGGTACTCTTGCGTACCTCTGACTTCACCCAGAGATAGCGACAGAGTACAACAGCGTAGCGTCGCTGTTCGTAAGTCACCGCATATACGTTCCCTTCTCAAAGACAGCCTCGTGCGCTGTAGCGTAGTACTAATCAGAGTCGACATACGTCCGAGTCAGAGATAGCGACTACCAATAGCGCTCCACTATAGAGCGTCGAAGACCACATAGCGCCGAGCAAAAGGACCATCGTACAGCGCCCATACAGCGCCGCACATATAGCGCTACATAGCGCATAGCGTCGCCTTCATCCTACAGACTGCCGCCAAGTAGCGACTTGGCGCCAACCTTCCTTTAGCCCCACCTATACGTCTCACCGCCACCCATCCCCTCCGAACTATATTACCCTTCGTTACCCCGGGCCTCGCAGCCATCTGACACCAAGGACTTTGGTGTTTGCTTTGTGGTTGTGTCTACCCTTTAGGTCTCTTTTCCGCGGGTTTCGTCGTGTGTCTGTGCATATCAGCGGTGTGTGAAAAAATACTTTTGGTAGTTTTTGGTACCCGTAGATAGCTGGCAGCTGATATAAATGGATGGGACAAGTCCCATATCTATAGCTCTAATGGCTGAGGTGCTACAACCATGACAAATCTCATCCAGGTAGAGAAATGGACCACCCCAGTGGAAAGAGGGTGAAAAATGGGTTCCAGAGGTGTATAACATCAAATTAACATCATATCAGGTAGTTGATTACATAATATCATGATGGCATCTGGCCCCAAGGGGTCCTAACAACTACCCTGATTTTTTCCACATTTTTAGGCATTTTTACCGATTTTATATGAGCAGCTGAATGGATATCATGAAAGGATTACATAATAACATGATGCCATCTGACCCCATCAGGTCCCAGGAGCTACCCTGATTTTTTCCGCATTTTTAGGCATTTTATGCGAATTTATATGGGCAGCTGAATCCCATTCTGCAGCATTCTATATATATATCAATCTATTTTTATCATTGGAGGGGTCCCAAATGGGTCCAGGAATATATTCTGATTTATTCCGATTTTTCCGCATTTTCCCGGGCCAGAACCAAGGTCCTAGGCTATTATCACCAATATAGCAGCCTTTTTCCCACACTTGACATCCAAACCCGATTGAGATCTTGATGCCTAGGTGCCGGGCAGTCCAATTCAAACCCAGCCCGGGTTCCGGGGCAATGTATGGCGCAGCCCGGGGCATTAATACATTACGCTTAAAACATTACTGGGTATTGCATAAGGGTTTGTTAAAATATTAGACATGTAATACATTATTATTACAGAACCGGCTGACTGCCAGGCGTCCCAGTGCTCTCCCCAGACTACGCCGATGCCCCAGGAAGTAGAAGCATCCACAAAGATGCCAAGGTCGTTCTCCATGCCACGCGGCGAGAGGTCACGAAAGGTGTTCGTCCGTACAAGCTGGGACTCCCACCAGACGAGATCGTTGACAACGGATTTGGGTGCCCACAGCTTAGCCCATTCGTTGCCCCCGAACTTCGATGTCAGACGAAACAGGTTAGGGAGGTAGGGTCTGCCCAGAGGAAAGACAAACACAATGTGGCAGAGGGATCCTTGGATCTTCCGAACATCCTCCAACGAGACCTGAGCCTTCTTGAATGCACGAACCGCATCCCGAACGCGCTGGAGGAACTTAAGCCTCTTCTCCTCAGGAAGAGAAACACGCTTCTGACCCAAGTCCCACCGGAAGCCTAGGTAGGTAAAGAACGAGTCGAAGTCCTGGCCCTTCTCCTTGTGCCAAGGGATGCGAAGACACTCGATGCGCGCCAGCGCTTCAGCCTTGTCGTATGGGTAAACAAACGAGCCATCTTCACGAACGAGAGAGGGCATCCGGAAGGATGAAATGTCGTCTACCCACTTGACGGAGGGTCCGACACCAGTCTCCTTCCAGATGTCTAGGGCCGCGTTCGCGATCGAACCCGCGTTGCTCTCCGAGGAACAGCACCCGAATGGACAGGTGTGCTCCACCCAGAACCCGCGAAGGTCCTGGACCACGAACCAAGGCTTGTGGTCGGGCAAAATCGGGCAGGTTCGATGGAATTTGGCAATGTCGAGGGTCATCGCCTGCGTGCCCGCCGGGGCGTTGCAGATCTGTGGAAGAGTGGTAAGAAAAAGGCAAAGGATGTAAATGCGAACACGAGAGGGAAGAGCGTAATAGTATGCGCGCAATGAATGACGCGGTGATGGGGAAGACGGGGAAGGCGGGCGGGGAACGACCCGAGATGCAGCCAACGCGGGCATGAATGACCCGGGGCAAGGAGGGCGGGGAACGACCCTCATCCAACGCTCTCGGGCTAAGAAAGACCCAGAGGGGAAGTAGGAAAGGATGAATGTGACTCACAATCTCAGCTACGTCAAGCGCCGAGCCGAATCGAGTTGGAAACTCGTCCGTGTTGATGTGGTCATTCGTCGAGATGTGCTCGCGGGATCCCTTAGAGAGATTGCGGCAGAGGCGCAGCTTGCACGGCTCACCTGGGCCCTGCGCCTGCTCGGAAATCATAAGCGGTGATGATTGGAATGGTCCCAGTATACGCTCGACCTGCTCCCGCATGAAGGGACCACTCATCCTCCCCGCGGCGGCCTCTTCATCCAGGTAATCTGCAATGTATGCTGCGTGTTTCGAACAGGAAGGGTGATTGGGGAAGATTACAGTTTTTGTAAGGGGGGTGGAGAAGTCCCCCATAGGAAAGCCAGTTCTGAGTTTATGCGCTAGGTCTCTATGTTCGTCTAGAAGATTATATTTTACAAGTAGTTCTTCGAAAGCGCTGGCATCGTAGGGCGTAATGATACAGTTTCTGATGCAATCGCAGCAAGAGTCGTCAAGAAAAGATTGGCAGGAAGCAGATTTACAGGCTGAGCAAACTGAGCAAGTAGCAGGTGTCGTATCAGTTCGGCTTGGCCTTGCAGGACCAGGAGAAGGCGTGATGGTCGCCTGAGCCGCAAAACGAACAGATGTGTCGACGAGCAGGGTGGTCGGTCTGACGGCAGGAGTTGGGGCCGGCCGCGTTCCATCGCCGGCAGATTTCCTCATCTCGTCCCCGCGCAAAGAGAGAGCCATTCCTCGCCTCCGCGAAGACTTGTCCCCCACCTGCAAATTGGGCCGCGGTGCAACCGGGGACCATGTGCCCCTTCCTAGCGCAGACAAGGCAGATGGAGGTCGAAGGGTCACCCCCACCGCCCATCCGAAAGGGCGCGCGGCCTTGCGCGGGTCCAGCGCCTCCGCCGCGCGTGCGCCCAGCCGGCACTGGCTGAGCCCCACCCGCCTGAGCGGGAGCCCCGCGGGATGACTGTCCCTGCCTACCCGAGGGCGCCGGTGCAACCTGTCCAACCTGAATCACTCCATCCCGGATGAGCTCCGAGATTTCGGTGAACTTCATCTGATAAAACATGGGATTAAAAGCAAAAGGAAGCGTACGGTATTGCCTGCGCAGCCGGATATCCATTTCGCGAAAGGTGGGCCACCTCTGCTCAAAGTATGGCTGCCGGATAAGCCAATCGAAGTGGTCCCTCCAACGCTGGACGAAGTCGTCGGCGCCGACCACCGCGCAGAAGCGGAGCCAGTTGTCGGCGGCTTCCCGCCACTGCCCCGTGGAGAGAGCATGTTCGTTCATGAGCAAGATCGCCGAGAGGTCGATCACCCGGACCTTGGATTCCAGTTTTTTCTTTGGCATATCATCAGCACTTTCCATAAATCTGTTCAGCTCCTCAAATGTGAAGATCGAAATGGGAAGATACTGGTTATTCCAGAATAAAATCTTGATTTCCTCGTGGAAGGAGCCTAGACATGCCGGAACACTTGGGTCGGAAGGGATTTCCCCCACCGTAGTCCGTAGAGCCCGCGGCTTCTTCGAAGACCGAGCGCGGTCCTCATCATCATCCTCAACATCGGCGGATCTCTTCTTGCTGAAGAACTCCTTGATGGCGCTCGGGTTCTTCGCGATCTCGAAGGCCATCTTGGTGACCGGAGACCAGCGCGATGGCGACCCGATCGTGCTGAGGGATATCTGGGCTGGCGGGGTCTGGGGACGCACTGTCGGCGCTGGTGGCGCAGAAGACGCTCCTCCACCGTCCAGGTCGTCATCGCCACCCGGATGTATCGAGATCAAGGAGGCGAAGGACGAAACGCGCGAAAGCGTCCGTCCCGTGTCGGCAGATTGGCCTGACACGTCATCAGCACCCTCTTCGGCGAGTAGCGCCCGCTGCTGTCGTTTTAAATCGTTAGCCGAGCTACGGGACACATTCTCGGAGATCTTATCCCGCTCCGAGAGGCTGGACAGCCATTTCGACCAGACACCCGGGTCTGAGGTCTTATGTTTGGGGCCTGTGATTCTCATGGCGCGAAAAAATGAATAGCCGGCGTAAAAATAGTCCTTAGTCACGGCCGAAAACACAGAGAGGGTGGGTTGGAGAATCGAAGAGTGATAGCTCCGGGGATGGGGGTTGAAAAACGAAAAAGACGCGGCGTCGAGCCCAGCTGGCGAGCGACGCGTAATGGGGAAAGAAAAAGATGAGGGCGCGCTGAGCCCGAATCGAAGCAAAAGGGTGCGCGCCACATGGCGGACACGTGCTCAGCGCGCGTGGCCCATTCGCACGCTCTCTTAGCTTGGCTCGACATAAGTCTGAGCCGCTCGTGCCTCGCGTCATCCTTGTCCAGCAGCAATGTATTGCACTCAGATTAAAATGCTATTACTACTCACCGGGAAGGGACCGGGTGACTTCCGGTGAGACCGACTCTTCCCATCACCTTCTCGCCGTTTGGGGCTGTCGCTGATCTTGGAGATCATCAGATCTCGCTGACTAATCCGTGTAAACTTTGGGCACACTGGCTAGCCCAGACTCCTCTCCAGTCTCCTATCATCAGCTTCCGGCTTACCTGTTAGAGAGGGTATGCAAATGTCCTATTTATTAGCCTCCATTCTCTCATCTTAACATATAAAGTTCATTTTTTACTATACTTGTACCGCTTCAGATGTTGTTGATGCACTCCCTTTCCACAAAAATCCGGAATTGTCTTTGCTCTTATTTGGCTTGTGGCAACACTGTTAACTTGGTCTGTTCCCATCTTTGTCAAGGTCTTCTTTCTGCCCAACAAGTACTGTTTGCGCTCGCCTACTCTGCTGTATGCATCGTCGCGCCGTGCAATGTGTTGCTGATCTACGACTTCATCCACTCAAGAACAGAATCTCTTCTTCAAATACACAATGCCAAAAGAGAAATAGATCAGGCGCTACCGCCACCAAGCGAAAGGCAAAACAGCAGAACAAGACTTCTCCCGCACAGCTTGCAGACCACTGGACTCGCCTCCTAATAAATGCAGCTGCGGAAGGCGAAGAACGCCCAGGATGGAGTCATGTTACTGGTCGTGTAAGAGAGGAGGCTCGGCTGTCTGCCGAAGTAGTAGGACGTACTGGAGGCACTGCTGCAGTTATTACCCCGGTCAAGGAGGAGCATCAGGTCTTCTCGGCCCCAGCGGATGAAGATGGCGACGTGGAAGTATTGCAGGACTATAAACACACTTATTACAGACCTGGCGCGTTTGTCATCTTGAAAAGGTTGGCTTGGAAATATGTGCTTATACCCTGTTTAGCTGATCATGTGTCGCAGGAATTACCAAGAGATGCATGCTGTGGTACTTTTCCGCTACATGGTGAAAGCCGCAGAAATGGCTTTCTCTCTGACTTCGTCTGGTGCCTGCTTGGGTCATTATGTCGAGGATGTCGTCCACGCACTACCGGACTTCATTGATTCTACTCTTGCCGCGCGATGTGGTCGAGAAGAAGCCCCGCAGAGTAAAATTGAACATTCCGCTCGCGTGACGGTGCTCAAACGCCTTCGTGATATGGAACATATAATTGAAGGTGCCCAGGCGGCCATAAGCCGGAACATCGGATGCTTATATGCATTGGTGAAGTCCCCGAAGCCAAACGAGTGGTCTGAGGTTACGCTGGACCAGGCAATCCGACTGGTACCCACGTCTCCCAAATACCAGGGCACCATCCATGCTATGGGTGTGCATCGAGCCCTATTAGACCGATCCTTCGAGTTCCAGGCCGCTTCCGTGTACGAATCTCCGCCTATGCGTTTCTATGTTCGTCCCCAAGAGCATGTCGATACTATCAAGAAGATATCAGCAATAGTTCGCACGGCGAGTGACCAGGATGGCCCCATGCAAATTTTTGCAGCGAAAGCTCGCAAGATTATCACCGCTTCTCGGGAGAGGGCTGTAGCTTCTTGGACTGAACCTCCATCAGCCCGTCGGATGGATAGCGCTGTCTTCGACTCAACTGACTTGACGATCTTGACTTTCCTGCGTCGATCTATTCGAAAGACGCGTAAGATCCAGCCTGACCCCTATGCCCTATACGTATCCATCATCATCAGGACGATAGGGCTGTATAACGACACTCAAATGGATCGTGGCGCGGAGCTTGTCCTTGAACAGCTCGGGCTCCTGGCGCCATGGGAGAGTGCGGAGGCGGAGCCTCGAGGACTACTCATGGACTATATGTCGACGAAACCAAAGGACGAGAGGTTCCTACCGCTTATGGGGCCAAAGGATGTCATCCCGTCACCAAGCTCAACCACCGCCGCCTCGAAGCCAATGGGTCTCGATGACCTCTACACGCACGATCCCGTAGAGTCCATACGACACGACTTCGGTGACCTACCGGTGTACGTGATTGACGACGTTGATGCGAAAGAGCTAGACGACGGAATATCCGTCGAGCCCCTTTCCTCCGAGCCTGGATGTGCTTGGGTTCACGTTCACATTGCGGATCCTACGTCCGTTCTTCCCCCTACGCACCGGATCTCTGCTGACGCCCGAGACAAAGTGTTTACTGCATACTATGTCCAGCGGACAGTGCCACTCCTAGGCGCGCTGCCCCAACTCGACAATCTTAGCTTGGGCGTTGTGTCAGCTACGGGACGGCCTGAACCCGTCATGACATTCAGTTTCAAGAGCGATGCGCATGGTAACATCCTGGATTACAAAGTGCGTGCCGGGATGGTGCGGAATGTGCGGCGGATGTCCTACGAGGAAGTCGATCGCACCTTGGACTTCCAAGCCCGTAGACGCACATACCCCTTCGGTGAACCAGAGTGGCTGGAGACCAGCTTCGTGGCCAGACGTTCTGTCACTGAAGCAGACAAGGAGAATTTATTAGCGCTACGCTCCATTGCAGATGGCTTGTTTGATCATGCACGAAGATCTGGAATATTCGTTATCAATAATGGGTATGCAACGATTTCAACATCAAATGCGCTTCCCCCCTCTCCTGACGATATGACAACACCCGTTGAATTTCGAGGCTTCCCGACGCTCAAATACGCCGTTGAGGAGTACGTGATATATACTCAGGGTGCGAGAAGGATCGTATCGGAGTGCATGAAGGCAGCTTGTCGCGTCGCGTCGCGATTTGGAAAGGAGCACAACATTCCTTTGATGCGCAGGATGCAGCCGCAACCGGTCACACCAACGGAGGCAGCATTTCAGGACTTACTAAATGCACGGGATGAGGATCTGGTGGTGAGTTATACGGATATACTAAGGACAGGTGTCTCTCCCGCCTCAGGCAGATATGTCCTTGAGCCTGCCCAGCATTGGTTCGTGGGGGCCAGTGCGGACGAGGGGTACGTCCGGGTCACATCGCCTTTGCGGCGCTACTACGATCTTGTGTCCCACTGGCAGCTCAAGCACGCACTGATGCCGTCGTGCCCAGCTTTCTCCCTGTCGTTCATGGAGCAGCTTCTGAAGGAGGTGGACTACAAGACGAAGACGCACATGAAGAGCGAGAGGGAGCACACGTTCAATTGGGCACTCAAATTTATTCAGCGCTGGCAGAAGGACCCACGCTTCGCCAACGAACGGCGGAAGAACGATATCTTGGAGAATTTGACAGGGCAGATACAAGACCCCCCTTCGTTTTCTCAGTTCAAGGGGACCTCGATGACGAAGATCTATGTACATGAGCTTGCCATCCACGGGTATCTAGTCCATCTGCGTCGGGCAGCGGTGGACTATGTCGTTGGTGAAACTATCCCTGTGCGCATGGAGCCGTTGGATGTTGTTCAGGCCAGCGAACTTATGTTCACCGAGCGGTAGAGCGTATTCAATCGACTCGCTTCGGGCAGTGATGAGTGTTGCGTGTAGCGTTATCGAATCGTATAAGAAGTATAATTCTCATTGCGTGTCTAATTCCCTGTATCAGGAGAGCATTAACGATAAACATTCTCCACTCTTGCAGATGCACTCAAGGGCTTGCAGAAACGACACTCTTGGTGTAGTGTGCTATTAGACCGTGTGACCCACTCGTGGAGGCCTCGTGCGGCGGCAAGACGGCACTAGATGAGGATACTACGAAGCCAGACTCAGAGCTACACACGTGCAACGTTCTGGTGTGGAGCAGTTGCTCCTCAGTACCTCGGTGGATTGTCCATTCCGCATGCATGCGCAGCATATCCCGAAAGGCAAGTTTGTTTGTAATGCTTCGGGTGCATAGCCGCAGTGCAAAGAATAGATACAATGCATGTCAGAGCTGCGACTGATGGATTGCGTACACCGTACGACTGAGTGGGCTGACCGGCGTCGAAAAAGAGGGTGGCAGTAGTGAATCAGGCCACCTACGGACTCATCTGACTAGCTCTGGTACTATCACTGGGGGAGTTCTTCTCCAGGATTCAGTGTTTCCCCAATTCCTCCGTCAGTAATTCACTTTCGGGGAATATTTCGACATAGACCTTTGCAATACAGTATATCCTATCACCCATCCTAAGAGCAAACTAGCCAAATGTGAGCACAGAGCTCATCGGCATCGAAATACTGAGCTGAGCAGCGTTCTTCTCCATCCGTCACATCCAGGTCACAGCGGCGAGTTGGGACTCCGCTTCGGCAAGACAGACACGTCAGCCACTGTATTTAGAGCGGAGACTCAATGCTGTCACACTTGGTGGCGAACGCGGAGAAGGACGCTCTGTATTTCTGCAATTAAAACCCTTCTGTATCGATGTTCATCAATCGGAAGACATAGGTCCATCTGTGTGCATACAAATGTCTTAAATCCTGTAATTTGGGCTGATTGGTGAAGTGGCTAGCTTAGGATCTGCCAGATACACGATTTTTGTGTGACACATAAACAAATGTTCTGGCATCCCATCTTAAAATGGGACCCGTTTTCGCAATTTTGAATCGATGGATACCACAGATATGTACCAAAGATTGTATATACCAAGTTCCAAGTTATTCCATTCAGTGTTGAAGGTACAGGAAGTGACTTTGTGTGTAGAGAACATTCATACCCCCGGAGAAGAACTCCCCTAGTGATAGTACAGGGCTTGATATCGTTTGATGGCCACGCTTGGACATGGAAGTCGGCAGACACCTGATGGTGTGAAGCCACAGGTCGTGTTGGAGGATGAAATGGCACGAAGATAGCGACAAGCTGTAGCGTGACGGGAGATTGGACAGTCCGGTCTCAAGAGATATATATTTTGCTCGGAGAGCACAATTCGCCTACACATGTATGTCATTAATCAATTAAACAAGTAGATGCATGTATGGCAGGCTGAGGAAACAGCAGCGGAAAGGAATGAATCGAACCTGGCAACGCGCGCTTAATGAGACACGTGACGAGGATCTCCCAATAGGGCAATGGCGACGCCGTGCGTTGAGGCAAGTATCGTTCGATTTTTAGAAAACAGTTGCTGCCGGATTATTTTCCATAAATACGCTATCCGTCATACTCTTCTTTGCTACCCGCCGTCTCCCATACCCGCCCTCGTCGACGGCGCTGACGACAAGTCCAACTCAGCCATGTCCCTCAACACATCAGAGTATTTCTCACTCACCAGCGATTCCTGGACAGGCTTCATTGCCGATGCGCAGAGTCGTCTCTCTGGTTCTCCCCGTCTCCTCATTCTTGCACTGTGCAATATCCCTCTGATTGCTGTTGCCTTGAATGTACTTTGGCAGTTGGTGAGAGACAAGATGCATACCGTTATTCGGCTCTGACCAGTGTTATGGCAGATTGCTCCACGTGACCCCTCGCTCCCGCCAGTAGTCTTTCACTGGCTTCCTTTTATCGGCTCCGCGCCTTCCTATGGCAACGATCCTCTCAAGTTTTTCTTCGAATGCAGAGAGAAGGTGCGTTAAGAGGGTCTGCTTTCAAATTCGGGATTTATCAAGATCACGTGTTCTGTTTCTTCTATGCGCCCATAGTACGGCGAGGTTTTCACGTTTATCTTGTTTGGCCGCAAGGTTACCGTTACGCTGGGACCTAAGGGGAACAACTTCGTTTTGGGTGGAAAGTCGTTGTCGCTGTCTGCGGAGGATGCGTACACAGTAAGTTGGCGCGTGTTGTTCCATCTTATTTTGCCTGACAATATTTGATTTTAGCACTTGACCACGCCCGTATTCGGCAAAGATGTTGTTTACGACGTGCCTAACGAAGTCTTCATGGAACAGAAGAAGTTTGTCAAAGTTGGACTGTCCACAGAGAACCTTCGCGCGTACGTCGGCATGATCGATCAGGAGGTCCAGGAGTTCCTGCGCCGCGACGCATCTTTCCAAGTCTTCCAGAAGAACGCAACGGAGGAATGGGGCTCATTTGATGTCCTGAAGGTTCTGTCTGAAATCACCATTTTGACGGCATCGAGAACGCTGCAAGGCAAGGAGATCCGGGACAGTCTTGATAAGCACTTTGCGGACCTGTTTTCTGACCTTGATGGAGGCTTCACCCCTATCAACTTCCTGTTCCCCAATCTTCCTCTCGAGAGCTACCGGAAACGGGACGTTGCTCACGCAAAGATGAGCCAGTTCTACCAGGATATCTTGCGCAAGCGAAAGGAGACAGGTAGCGAGGTTCGTTGCCGAATGCTCCGCAAATAGGGCCTAGCTAACGATCACACAATTAGTACGAGCACGACATGATGGCTGCCCTCATGAACCAAGCGTACCGGAATGGCCGGCCGCTTCCCGACCACGAAATCGCCCACATTATGATTGCTCTCCTGATGGCTGGCCAACATACCTCCTCTGCGACGGGATCGTGGACACTGCTCCATCTGGCTGAGAAGCCTGAGGTTGCGTAAGTCCATATTCCACCGCGTCGCTTTCATGGCAACTGAACATCGTCGTCTTCAGCGATGCCATCTATCGTGAACAAGTCGAACACTTTGGCTCCGGCGATGGACACTTCCGCACCATGACGTACGAGGATATCAAGAAGCTGCCCGTTCTGGACTCTATCATCCGCGAAACCCTCCGTCTGCACCCTCCTATCCACAGTATCATGCGTAAGGTCCGCGAGGAGGTCATCGTTCCCCCCACATTGTCTGCGCCCTCTGAGAATCGGACGTTCGTCGTGCCCAAGGGCTACTACGTTCTTGCGTGCCCCGCCGTCGCCCAGGTTGATCCCCGCATCTGGAGGAACGCGGATACTTGGGATCCTACGCGGTGGAGTGACCCCGAGGGTGCTGCTGCCAAGGCCTTCACGGAGTACAACGATGAGCACGGTGAGAAGGTCGACTTTGGTTTTGGTCTTGTCAGCAAGGGCACAGATAGTCCCTACCAGCCATTTGGTGCTGGCCGGCATCGGTGCATTGGTGAACAGGTGTGTAGTCAACAATGAGGGACCTTCACGGAGTCGCTAATATCTGAGGAACAGTTCGCTTACCTGCAACTCGGAACCCTCATTGCTACGTTGATTCGGAGCCTTGAGTTTCGACTACCTGGACCTTTTCCAGCACACAACTACCACGTGAGTATCTTCGGTTATGCGTACGAACACACCATTGACATTCATCCACCCAGACTATGATCACGCTCCCGAAAGACCCACGAATCGTCCAGTACAGACGACGGCACCACGACTAGAAGATCTTAGGCATCGTTCTTGGCTTGGCTATCTTGTTTCACTATACGACCCCACGAGTTATTATTCATTCTGTCCTACCCCACCCATCTATTAAGCCAGATGCAGGAGGCTATCCGTACCTGTAATTCATAGATTGTCTGCGACAGAAAGTAGAGTATATAATCAGGAGCATGTTCATAGTAGTAGTAGAAGTACAACGGAATACTGGGGCTGACAAGCAGCTTTTTCTAATTTTCTAACGGGATTCTAAGCCGCATTGTCCCCACATGGATGGCTCGGGGAATGATGTACTGATGATGGGGTTCGCACGGCCTGGTGAAACCTGGATTTGTGCCACTGCGAGTCTCCGAGAGCCATGGATTCTTCAAGTATAACGTCGACGATCGTAAATACTCAGCAGACCAGCCATGCCAACGAAATCAAGGTGTTGTCATTTGCACACACGCTAGGGCACCCACTAACAGACGTGTTCAGCGCAAACTCGAGGATGCCTTGCAAAGTTTGGATGAAGCTGTCGGACCCATCTCAAGTTCATCAATCCACCCTCCGCCTTCGAAAAGACCTCGCGTAGCCAGGTCTATCTACTCAACTCTAGCAAAGTACGGGATCAAGACCAAACACGACAGTCCGTCAGTCATGCCCTACCTTTTCGCACCGCGTCTGCAATATTGAACTTACCGCCCTCGGGTCCCGGTCGACTCCAAATCCTGTAGAACTTCTTCTATTGGCAAATCGGAGTCCCTGTCCAAAGCACCTCATCTTTCTGCGATCCTCTCCCGTGCCGCCACTCGTACTCGAAAAGCTCTGCCGTTTAGGTTCTCCTCTGATGACACTGCAATCCCTACATCCCCTTCATACGGCGAGTATCGACCGTCATCCACTCAATCTTTCATGTTACGGCTTGCGACGTATAAGCTGCCCACATACTCGAACAAGCCGAACGCAATTGATGCAGTCGCGGCTGCCAAGTGCGGATGGATAAACGACGGGAAGGAGCGACTCGTGTGCGCGATGTGCGATGCGTCGTGGGTGCTTGCGGGGCGGGACGGACTCTCTAGAGAAGCGGGTGCGTAGCGTTGGAGTGCATACGGTAGGTCCCGGTTGTCAACGAAATGTTTGTAGCGAATACCCTGGTGGAGAAGCAACGCATCGGTCTGGTTCAGAACCATAAGGATGGGTGCCCATGGAAGACACGGCAGTGTGATAGTGCGTATATCAGCCGATGACGAGACACTTACTCTCAGCTTACTTGTGATAGACGCTGTGTATCGTATACCAATGAGATCGCCGGCTGCTATGGCGAGGGACCTCAAGGCCCGTGCGATCCAATTAAACCCTCTCCTTGAAGCTGTACAAGTCAAGCATCCTTTGGTGGGTTGACCTTGTGTCTCTTAACACATTGTCGTCTCATTCGTTTGTTGATAGTCGTCCTCGCAAGTACACGCGCTGGTGTCTACAATTAGGTCGGTATCAAGCAAGCCACCAACACTAGACTTGGGTCTCGATGAAGACAGTGCATCTCATAGGCCCTCGCCCGAACAGTCACACGATGCTGTATCTGAGGCAGAATCGGAGCCCTCTGAAACGGCCATCCTGGCCTCCCTTTTTGGCTGGGAAATAGCCCCTCCTCCACCACCACCCTCCCGCCGCACGTCTTCATTCTCCCGCGTAAGCTCTACAGCATCGTCGAGAGCCGGGACGCCATCCCTCTGTAGCCCGCCGTCGGTGAGTGCGCTATGGGGCAGTGGCCGCGCACAGACACCTCCGATAATATCTCATCCCAAGAGGCTTGGCTCTCATTTGTCCAGCACGTCTGGTTCAGCTGCGGGAGGCAAGCATGAGATGTTATTGCATTGTCCCCTCTGCCAACGTCGGGTGGGGTTGTGGGCGTTTACACCACAAGGTGAAGACGAGCGGGCTACTACGCCATCGAGCACTTCCTCATCGCGGCCGGCAAGACCTCAGCGACAATTCGACCTGCTCTTGGAGCACAGGAACTACTGTCCCTACGTGGTCAAGTCGAGTGTCGTCCCGGCCCTGCCTACCCAGATGCAGGGCATCAACGCGAACTTCGCATCGATGTCGCAGGGTGCTGTGGAGGGATGGAGAGCGGTGTTGCAGACCGTGTCGCGGCATGGGCTAGCAGAGCGGCGCCGGAGGAGGTCAGCTTTGACCCGGCAACGAACGTTGACTGGAAGTGAAGTCGGTGCAAGTTCGGGCGAAGCACTGCCTCAAGAGGGCGAAGGTGATTCGGACATGGTTATTGACAGCGTCGAGGCGATGGTTGCCGAGGTGAAGACTCGCGGGGTACGTTCGTTCTACGCAGTTGCGTGATTAGCTAGTAGCTAAACTCACCTTCCGCTAGGGCAAAGACATCCTAAAATATGTAAAGGGATTACTTGGTTAGCTGTTTCTTCATCCTTCATCGCAGTCGCGACGTTTGGCAATTGGTCCCATGTTACTATGTTCCGTAGCTGTACCTGAATCTCATGTTTCCAATATAATTGAGCTCTATGTTATAGATCTGATGTGATCTGTCGCCTAGAATATATAGTCGGCTGTAGCCGCGCATATATTGTTCTAGGCTATACCCCTCACAAGTACTGTCCATAGCCACCTCGGGCTGGCAACTGTCCGCCTACTATCTTCGCTCTCTGATTTAATTATCTATCCATGCCCGGTGGGTACGCTCCTCTGCCTAATCTGCGTTCTGCGCCGGACGCGGAACGGGAGATGGACGACGCATTCGAGTCGGACGGTGAAGAAGACCAGAACTTGGCGGAGATCAGGCCGTTGACGAGCGGGTACAACAATACGCACCATGCCTCTCACGCTGAGGACGATGGTACTAGTCATGATATCCTTAATGCTCCTGGAGGATATGACTTTGAGAGGGATTATGACTTCCCACCGCCGGGATCGCCACCTGCACCTGCTGCGCGTGCGTTACCCAATGACCTCGGCAACACGAACGGGGTGATACCTACATCTGTGGTTCGGCCACCTCTTCCCCGCCAATCGTTCGTCAGGAGAGCTGTCGGTGCATTATTGCCCAGTCATTACATCCGTGTGCCTACGGAGCCAGGCTACGTTAGGCCAGTGGGAGCAGGGATCGAGAATGATGGGGTATTTGCGAACGTTGTTGCAAAACCATCTCGAGGTGTTGAGGTGCAAGGCGACGACGGGAATATGTATGTGGTCCCGGAAGAGGCACAAAAGGAGACTCCCCCCGTAAGCTGTTGTCCTCTCCATGATCCCCTCATACAAAGACACTAACGACGTCGACCCGTAGTCCTATGAAGCTGCACGTCTCGACGCAGCTCCTCCATACTGGGAGACCACTGTTCACGCCCCTGCTGCCCTCGATGGCTCCGACATGATTGTTAATGACCTGCCTACGGGATCTATGCTACAGTTCGCTGCTAACTTCTTCACTTCATTCTTCTTCCAGTTCCCTGGCTTCCTTCTCACGTACCTCCTGCATACAACACATGCAGCTAAGTTTGGCTCGCGAGCGGGGCTGGGTTTGACTCTCATTCAGTTTGGGTTTTACTCTCGTACTCAGAGGATGGAGATGGGGGACAGTGGGAGTGGCTCTGAGTCATTACTTCTGGGTCACGATTCAGAAGGGTGGTCGTCGGAGACCATCCCGGATGCAAGCAATGCTACCATGAGCATAGGCAATGCCACGATGCCCGACGACACGATAGTCTACAATGGGGCCTTCAGCAGCATACCTTCGAGAGACTGGCTTGCTTTCATTCTCATGACGCTAGGTTCGTGCCCTGACTGCTGCTTCCATTCTATTGACTCACTGACTGCATCTTATCTGATAGGTTGGATGCTCCTATTGACGTCCACACTTGGTTTCTGGCGTGTGAAGCGGTGGGAGCGGTCCATCCGTTCAGCGTCTCAGCCGCAGGCTCTCACTCCTGACGAACTCGAGCACGACAGAGCTGTGCGGCAGAACTTGGAAAACGTATTCGGCATTCCGCTCGACCAACAGAACGCCGAGGACCGTCAGCTCGCGATCAGCCCCGAGGCTCTTGCTGCTGAAGAGCGGTTAACGAGGGACTTGCGGCAGGCAGGTCTGTTGTAGTCGATGTTTTGTTCTGTTCTGTTCTGTTCTGTTCAAGATTGATATCTCCTTATTGCAATATCAATTCGCATAATTTCGGATTCGAGCATATTATTTGATCATCATTTTTGGTTTATATCTGTTGTACGTGCCATGTCGCATCAGGTAGTATTGGACATGGAAGTGTAATCTAACCTCGTCGTCATGTTGGATTGAGTGTTTCGTGGGTACTTCTTCATACCGGGATGCTTCGCGTATGTCCAAGCAACTTGCCCAGAGGCTAGGTCGTACATCTGCATGCGCCTTCACTGTTAGTGCTAAAATCTGGCCGCCATTACAACTACGGTTTTCGCGCTGATTAAATGTCTCGCTTTGTTCCACTAGCAAGGGCCCAGCGGCGCATCACCGTATACATGCGCTCACGACAATCTATAGTCTGGCTTGTCCCTGCTTGACCATGGACTTCAACGACCTCTCGGACGAGCGGCCTGAATTGCGGGTGACTTTTTCACCAAACTTGTACCTTCAACGGAGAGGATGGGTACTCAATCAACTGAGGCACGAGCACGTAACGCAGGCGAGCACTACCCATCTATGTTCTGCACCATGAAACTGATGAATTATACAGGTACTAGACGTCGGGTGCGGCGAAGGCGAACTCCTCGCATGTCTCTGCCAACCCGCACCGTGGCTGCCCCCGCCACCCGCGGACTCCCTCCCAGATGCCGCGTCCGGATCGATATACTCAGATCCCTCCACTAGCACTCGGCTATATTACTATCCTGTACCCAATACGCTACCTGACAAGATCGCAAATCTACATCCCTCGCATCTCGCCGGCCTCGACGTCTCGCAGCTAGATCTCCAAATCGCGGTGGAAGGCACGGCGCCGCGGCCCGCCATGCATTGGCACGAGAATGTCCGATGGGAGCCGCTGAAGGTTGATATATGGAAAGGAGGACTGGAGGTAGGGAACGAGGAGTTCGTAGGCGTGGAGTGTATCGTGGCGATGGAAGTGTACGTGTGCATGCATATGTATCTCCTGGATTCAAGTTGAACAGCGATGGTTATAGCGTAGAACATCTGAATGAAGATGTCTTACTCGAGTTCGCCCCCATCCTCCTAGGCGTATACCATCCTCGGATCCTGCTAGTGACGACACCCAATTTCACATTCAACGCAAGATTCCATCCTCCTGACACTCCCGAATCACGGGTAGGTGGCTACCCAGACCCCACGGGGAGGACAGACCGCATCTTTAGACACCACGATCACAAATTCGAGTGGACTGTTGACGAATTTAAGCAGTGGTGCACGAGCATCGCAGAAGAGTGGGGATATACGGTCGATGTTGATGGGGTAGGAAAGGCGGTCGAGCCAGATGAATGGGGGAGAGAAGAAAAGCTGGGATACGCGAGTCAAGTAGCAAAATTCACACGCATAGAAGGCGAGGAGTGGCGTGCTCTGCGAGCGAGGGAGGCTAGAGAGGTTGCAAAGAGAGCTAGTCAGAAGACTAAGCACGAGCTCTTGAAGACACACCAGTACAACGCGCATCCCCAAACCCGCCAGCCCGTATCCCTCGATGAAATAGGAGAAGCAATCAAATCGAAGATGCAGGATTTCCGACGAGCTGTGGTGAGACTGGAAGAGCTCTGGTTCGAAAACGAGATCGCCGTCATGTGTGGTGGCTGGTTCGAGTTCTTGCTTGCAGCAGTCGAGCGGCATAAGGATCTAGAATTGATGACGGAGGAGGGGGGAGGCCGAGCTGAATGGGAGGTTGAGCTTATCGGCGGGTTGAAGGAAGAGCCCGAGCCGTTGTGGGATCAACTCGAACAAGATGAGTGGGAGTCCGAAGAAACGGTCACGGAGAGCGGCACAGCTGAGGCGAGAGAAGATCCCGGTATTCCACCTGATTGGGGTGTGTCGTGGGGTGCTGGTGAGGCTACAGCTGCGGACACGGGACAGTCGGGATGGGGGAACGGGGACGGCTGGGGCAATGTAGAGGCGCGTACCGGTAGTAGCATAGGCTGGTCATAACATTCAAAGCACGGAAACGCATGCGTGATATCTCTGAATTAATGCAGAATATACAGAAATGCTACAAATGCTGACATCAAGGGTGAATTCCGTGTTAACGCATGTGACATACATGGTAGATGATGCCAGCCGGGAAAAACCAGTCTCTCCAAATCTCATTCCGCTTTCACTCTTCTGCTGCGAGATTCTTTGTAGGAGCTACGAGGCACGCTCAGTCCACATCACAGCACTAAAGTCGGACAACGACTCACCAATTAGTGGATGTACCTGAGCCATATAGGTGACCATCCACACGAGATAGCAGCACGACAGCGTAAGCATCACGCTGGTCCGTATTAACCTGCAAACCCGGATCTGTCTTGCGTTGCATGGCAGTTGAAGGTATCCACTCACGTTTGATTAGGCCCTTTGGGTGTCGTAAACCACGTCACTGCCATCAATCCAAGGACAATAGCAAGGATGACCACAACAGGGAATGCCGACGACATGGTAGCAACGGGGAGAGTATTACACTGCAGCAATACCATACGCGCCCATCTTGTCCAATACGACCCCCAAGATGGACAGTCCCACGAAAAAGCTGACTAAGCACGCGGCTGATTGGCTGCATGAGAAGAGCTGTCGCCGCTAAGTCCAGTTGCACCCACATGTAGGTTTGAGCTGTTTGTATTTCGACATTAGACACATGTCATACCTTTAAGCTAGTGAAACTCGAGAAACCCAAAGTAACAACCATCACCCAATTAAAATATATTTGCTTTGATTTTACCCCAGATGTCAATGAAGCAGAGGAGGGAGGGGGGGGTTCCCGGCCACCACCCTTTGTAGATAAACCGTAAAGCTCATATAAAACTCTTTTACCCAACTCAAGACCCAATGGAAACATACCCATCTGGCGGGCAGGAGTGGCGCAATAGTTACAAGCACAAAAAGAAAGAAAAATATGCATACATTCGGAGTCGAACCTCCTGCATTGCTAAAACCGAACGAGTTAACCACTACACTATATAGAACTTGTGGAATAAATGGAATTAATATAATATGATGCCCACTCGCACTCTGCTTAGTCAGCTTTTTCGTGGGATTGTCTTTCTTGGGCACCTAGACGTCCCACGGTATGAGCCTAGTTAGGCTTGTCCATGGAACCGCCGGTGGAGCCTAACTAGGCTCAAAATTGCTCTGTGCTAACACCGGCGGTTGTACCGGGAGTACATAGGGACTTCATACAGGTAGGCTACAGTGTATCTAGTAGTACTATCTATATAGTACCCATACAGCTGCCGCCGACGTCGGGTGGGCGCTTCGGCCATTGCCGATATGCCTAAACGAGCAATCGACCGCCCTTCCCGCCCTTTCCGCCGTCGTAGATAGTAGCGAGCTGCAGCCCCCGCACTTACAGATAAAAATGCGCAATAAATGGCATTAAGTAGTGTACAAAAGCGCTTCCATATCTGGCAAGAGCGCTTCCATATTGGTGCCCGCATCAGTGCCCGCCCTTCTGCTCGTTGTTGCTATCAGCGGCAACGTCTGCAGTCGTGTAGGGGCCATAGTAAATTCAGTAAAATTCTGAATAAATTGTATTTCATTCGTATCTACCATCGCTACAGATATAGCACCATATTTTATGTATATACCTCAGTAATCGGTGAATATATTCACATCTGAGGTTAGACATATCACAGAAAAAAGGATACTGCTCGGAAAACACTTACATATGCGATAGGAACTCCAGAAAACGTTTATACAATCTCTAATAGACCTATAGCACACAGTAATCAGCATCAGTATTGCCCAGGATGAGCCAAGAAGCATGGGGTAGGTAGTCAGGAGGGAAATGAAGGGTATAGAAGAAGGGAGCGGTCAATATACAGCAGTAATTGATAATTGGTAAGTGAAACATCCCTAATCAATGTTGGAACACACCTGGTACCCTGAATATGACTGCTGGTGGCATGGGAGGGTGTTGTTCCTATGGAAAGGGCAGTCTCCAGCAGGCTAGATGGGCTGGAGC